>JBBPTD010000627.1:0-20464 GCA_038093895.1 Boletus aff. mottiae
GTATGGGATTGAGGCTATACTCGAGTGGGAGTGACAAATAATGACAGTCCTGACTGTTCCGTGTTCCAGTCTCGGAACCCCTATTCCGGAACTTTCCCACGCCTTCCGATCTCGGAACCCCCGGAACTACTTCTGGAATATTCCCACACTCTCAGAACCTCGGAACCACTTCCAGATTCCTCAGAAGTGCGGAAGCACCGGAAGTACTACAACTATTATTCACTTAAATCTTATAAGGTTCCTTCAGGTTCATCACAACAATATTGTAGGTAACATAATATGAGTATACCTCATCCACAGCATATATATACTTGCACCTCACTTACAAGCACCTCAGTCGTTTCCGCCCATCTTAGGCACTGGCTGAGGTGAGTTACTTTACTTACTAATTTTCTATCTTCAGCTAATGTACTATAGTATCGAGCAACCGCACCTCTCTCTCAGACTTTGTTAACTTGAACTCATATCAAACTTGCTAGTTCCATTCTCGACTCTGGACACTATTTCTCTTATTGCTGACTCATTCTTGCTGACTCATTCTTATCTGTTATCTCACTTGCTTTGTCAGCAATTACTTCCTCCACCTTCTATTCCATTCTATAACTCTCTGTACCTGCCCTCACTATGCCTACCCTTAATCGTGTAACTGGGTATATAAACCCACAATACCTATCTCTTGTACCTTAGCTTAGATCTCCTTGATCAATACCCACTAGTTCCTTTGAAGCTCCCTCAGGCTCATGACCTGTCACCTTGAACCCTTGAACCCTAGAACCTTTGAACTCTTGTGTTCCTCAGTGGAATGTCATCCTTGGACTATGTGCTACCATTAAGTGCACACTTTACTCTTGAACCCTCATCTCGATCTTTCAAGGCTATGCTTGTCCCTACCTGGGCCAAGCGTAACACATACCATGTGGCACTGCTACTAGGACCCTGAAATTTTTTGGTGAAAAAAAACAACCTAGAAGCAAGAAGACAACCCCACTGCCTTTAAAACTACTCAAAGACCAACAAGTAATCCCCTCCTGAGAATCCCTATTAAGATATCAAACAGGAAGAGCATCCCAAGAGCTTTACTCCAGGGCATCAACTCCTACAATAACCCAAACAACACTACATGTCAGACACTACAGTCTACTGCCTTATCTAGAGATAAAATTGTTAGTATGAAATCTGATGTAAAAGATGCAAAAGGAGGCACAGTATTCCTAGAAAAACAACTGTTGTCACTTGTAGGAGAACACTCGACACCAGAGAAACTGGCTACTGTTTTGTTTCAGATTACATAGATGCCTAAAGTCCCCAAACCAAACTGGTATCTGAGACTATTTGGACAGTAGCTTTCTTACTCAAAGAACAAGTCCACATGGAAACTGCAAAAGCAGTCACCAAACACCTCTCACCCAGCCTACCTATAGAAATTGCCAATCAGGTCGTCAGAGCCATAACTCCATAAATGGCTACATTCCTACAGGTCAATGAAGCTTTCAAAATAAACATTGACTTGCTTTAAACTGCTCATCATCAAAGCTTTATCTGATGAAACCATCACCTCAATAGTTGAAAAGGCCACCATAGCCACTGATGATGTTAAAACCAGCCTGACAAATGTAAAGAAGTCATTGACTAGTTAACTTCCTCCTTCACAGTGACCTAAGACAATATCAAAACACTCCAGTTGGACATATCCACACACTTGCAGACCCAAACTGGCTCACAACATTCCTATGGTAATGCCATCAGATCCACTAATACCCTACCCAACAATGTTGTATCCCTCTCCAACCCAGCCACTATTGCCCTTGCTAGAGCTGCCACCCATGAATGCCAAATACTTTTCAATCCAGCAAAAGGACAGACCTTGCACACCTCTAAAACTTCTAGTGCCAAAATCCTAACAAAGTACACAGCCATCCTCAACAACCTCAAAGACACTGACTCCTCCACCTTAGACATCAAAGCTGTTATGTGTCTCAAGAATGGGAGACTCATACTTGAATTTGATTCCATTGACTCCACCAACTGGCTATGCTCAAACAACCACAAAGCCAAATTCCTGGAAAAACTAGGCACTCTAGCTGACTTCAAGGATTGCACCTACTCCATCCTAGTCCCGATCCTATCCATCAGATTTTCCCTAGAAAACCCAGACTGGCTATGCAAAAACAAAACTGAGAACAACCTCTAATACAGAGCTATCACATCTGCATATTGGGTTACAATTAAGTTATGTCACTTCCTAAATCAAAGAGTTGCTCATGCAACTTTTACATTCCATGAACTGAGAGCAGCCAACAATCTATTGCATGAGCCCCCCTTCTCCCCATGCCACTGACTGCAACTACCTAGACAGATACTTTACACTCTCATATGAGGAATGGGCCTACTAATAAGATGTGTAACAACATCAATGAACCCAGCAGAACCTAAACACCTCTTTCACAGCACAACACTCCCTACTCAACAACACAAAACCTACTGAACATGACATAATCGCCATACAAGAACCACATATCAACATGTTTAACAACACCATCTCTGATTGCTGCTTTCACATTCTCTACATGTCTACTCACTTCACGAAACCCTCTCCAAAAACATGAGCCATATGCCTGGATACCAATGCATGGCAACAGATACCTTTTCCCTTATTGGATGTTGTCATTGTACAATTTGCTGCTGGTGAGAAAAGTTGAAGGTGAGTTAGCCTGTTGTTTTATACATAGCACTTATTGGCTCAAGAAATCAGGGGCATCCATCCATCACCTGAGAAGTAAGATAGTTACTTCCCAGCCATCAATGAGACAGAATAAAATAAAAGACCTGGGGCAGCTTATAATAAGCTTAGTGAACATATCATGGACTTGAAGAAGTGACAGCTTACATAGAAAGAAGCTAGATTTTGGATTTCTGCCAAGCTTGTAAGCATTTGGCTGAAAGGGAACTGGATAAGAAAGACAATCAAGCCTTGACTATCTTAGGATTTCCCTGTTTTTTTTTTTTTTTTTTTTTTTGCCATGATTTTTCAACCTATATCATCAGTACTATAGATTGAGTTTTCGATACACCTAGTCTGTGAGAGATGAACATGATTTTACCATGATTCTCTACAAGGTTGTCAGGTTTTTGTCATTCAAGTACCAGGAAATGGAAAGATATAAGCTGATCATGATGTTTCTCAATCTGGGTGTTTCAAGAAGGCACACCCTGCTGGTATCAGAGACTTATGCATATACATTTAAGAACATATATGTTTATCTATGTGCCAAAGGTGTGCTCCCCAAACATTGTATAAAGGTTCCAAGCTCCACCATGTCTGTGCATATATTCAGGCCATATGCAAAGTCTTTTGTGGCAGTATCTTTTTAATGTTTTGGGATCTGTGTTTCCCACAATAGTGATGTTCATACTATTTCAGGACGGCTCTGATTTGATGCTGATTGAGATGGTATCTGGGCAATGACCTTGTCAGAGTTTGAAAAAAATACCTCCTCAACCTCTTTGGTGCTCTGTACACCTTTGAGTCCTTGCCCAACCCTCCAGAATGACCACTTAGCAAGCAAAAGGGAGGGCATCAGCCAGGCCCTTAGATAATATCCAACCTATTTCCAAGCCTGCAGGCAGGACTGGTGCACAAGGTAAAGGAAAAGGCGGAGCCCAGAAGGCAACTGGACCATTATCTACTGCATCCTCCAAGTCTTTGACTCCAAGACCTCCAAGTATTGTCTGGAATGAAGACCATGTTCAGGAGCTTGTCATTTGGCTCACAACTCATTTGGCTGACAGGCATGTCCTGTATCATGATGATCACAATCAAAGCTGGATCTGCTCCTCCCCTTCCTCCCAATAAGCAGCCCTCTGGAAGACAGAAAAAGGATGTCCATGTGGTGATCACCAAGTATATCTTTAACAGCAAGGATCCTGAGTACTCAAATGATTCAGAAAGATATATGACATCAGTAAGCAATTGTCATATTCCATTCCAACCCCTACTTGATCACCTCCATACACCTCTGTACATCTCTGTACAACTCCAACCAACTCCAGGTCACACCTCCAACCAACTCTCTTAGGAGTTCCCTTAGAAGTTCATCTCTGGGAGTCAACTCCTTAGCCCCTATTCAGAAAACCTTAAACTTGTACAGGAGATTCATTGGACATGCATGGAGTTGTAACTCCAGGCTTGTACCTTCATTTACCTTCTTCAGTTATAGTCTGCATTCTATCTGTTGATCAGTACAGCCTGTCCTGGCTGTGTTCCATGTTCCATTCAATCATCATTCTGCTCCTATATATATTGCCTTCGTGCAATAGCTTCGGACCCAGACTTTCTCCAGGTCTCTACAGTATATAACTCCTGTACTTTCTCTATCATACCTTTAGTATGAATATCAAATCTAAGTCATCTCCTTTTGAGTCTGACTTTCTTTACCACTTCCTCTACTCTGAAATACAAGGACCCATGAGCTTGGCATGGGTACAACACATAAGTCCTGTGCTGATGTCCTCAACTCCTCCATTTCCTGGTAAACCCTCCTCTGTAACTCCGGATGCTGCTGTCAGTCAATGACCAATACCGGATCCCCTACATCTCATCTCCAATTGGACTTTGGTCCATACCCTTTGGACTTCATTCCACACCTCCAGACTTTTAGCTCCTATACCTTCAGACCTCCGCCAGACTTGAACTCAGAGGAACTGGACTTGACAGCAATCAGTTGACTGTGTATGTCACATTCAATCCTTTTGTATTCACTGTCCTAGTTTTTCATTGAATCTAGCCTGAAACATGACTATCGGAAGTGCAAAAACCACCTTAAACAAACTGGAGCAGATATCCATCCAGTCAATCTAAATCCAAACCTGTATGTATATCTAGTTGCTCAGCTCATGCTACAACCCATTCAATAGGTCAGATCCACTCCAAATTTCCTCACTATGATGACCTTGACAAAATTTGGTGCAGTATACAAGGGTTCAACAGCAATCTCATTCCATCTGATTCCACTGTCAATCACACTCAAGGCCTATTGTTACTTGTGAAAGTTAAATTAAAAAATACTCCTGCAGTCCACACTGAAGAGGAGGGGGACATTTTCAGTAATGGGCTACCAGATAATGCCAATGAAGGAGGGAATAGCAACTCACCCCAAGATGTTTTTGGGTGGAGTGTTGATTTCAGGGGGAGGGGGATGATTAAGTGGGGTTGGGGTTGGGGTTGGAAGAGTGTGCATCATCTCTTAGCTACTTCTACTTCTTCTACTTCACTCCTCAGTTTAATGGAAAATCCCTGGTCCCCATTCTCAACATTGGATAATGTTCCAGCTCTTTGAAAGGCCAATTCAAAGCTGTCATACCCGAGCTCAAAGCTGCTGCTCTCACAGCTGACACTTAACATGCTTCAACTGCATTTGGATACTGTGGGTGCAGATGTACATCGCTTTGATCATTCTGTCAAGGAACAGTGTACACAATCTCCATTTGGATTGTGCCTTGATGTCGTGCCTGACTGCCACATATAGATTCTGCCTTCACACTTCTAAACAATCTTGGGGTACACATACCTGATGAAATCCCTCGTGATGTGTGCAGCAAGTATTCTATCCAGTTCACAGACAACAAGCTCGTGCATGGCAAGAAGACTAAGCAAGCATATACCTGTTGTACACGCATATATCAGTGGCACAGACCATTCTGCCAACTCAAATCTCACAAAGCAATGCGAGATTGGATGGACCAATGTCAGATGCATTTCATGGATCAAACTTGTTACTACCCATCATGGCAACGGTGACAAAATTGTATGTATATATTTTGGTCACACACTAATTAACATCCAATTAGAGTGAAATATGCCATGCATTGATGAGATCTTGGAGTCTTCGATCACACAGCTGCTTGTGATGCTGAAACTGAGATGACATGGAATCCACACATTGCTCTCCATCCCAACATCCGAAACTATGCTTTTGAGCTCTTAACGCTCATGTCCCTCCAGTTCAGCTTCAGCAGCACTGCCATAACTTTGCCAAGCAGAAATTTGGTGATGCAGCAGGCGATAATCACTACCGATACATTTCCAGTGACCATGAAACTTCTTCACTCTATTGATTCTATTTCACAAGCCTGGGAATTTCTCAATGACCTGTGGCGCAGGAGAAACTCAATAAGTGGTTCCACCTCATTGATTCGCATCCTCCCTATCCAATTCTTACTAAGTCATGCTTTCACTACCAACCTTGTGGTGATGGTGACAATGATTGTTTTATAATCATTATCTCCACTCCCGAGCAGTGGGACATGGCTTAGTGTCATGCTCACAAGAAGCTGCTTCTCTTTATCGGAATGGCTGTAAATGAGCATAATAGAGGGAGTCCAATTGGGTTTTTTTTTTTTTTTTTTTTTTTTTTTTTTCATTTTACAGCTTACAAGAAACAGTGGCTGCACATGCCGACTATGACACCAAGATTCTCAAGGAGTTGCTCCAAAAATGGAAGGCTGCAATGGGCCAAAACGATGCAGGTGAAAGCTTCAACGTCAAGATCATTATCACTGATAATGACACACAAGAGCAAAATGCACTATCAGAGGTTTTTCCTGGTGCATTGCTTCTTCTCTGTCAGTTTCACACAATGCAAGCATGGTGAAATGCTCTCAATCAAAAGCTTCATGTCATTCCATGTGGTGAGACTTGAGAAGGACTGAAGGACTCTGACGACAACTTGCAAGTTTTCTTACTCAGCTGCTCAAGGACATCACATGTTTTGAAGATGCCATCAATATATACAATCAGCTACTGGCTTGTTACCAGTCTCTTAATCAGAGGAGCAATCAAATGGCCAAGCTACAGGCTCAAGGCACTAACAGTTTTCTAGCTTATTTCCAGAACTATCTCAGGTTGCAAGACTTTTGGTTTGCATGGTCACCTGCTGGTCTAATCAAGGTGGCAAAATGACTGGCTGTAACGATTGACAAGATCCTGCACACAACAAATCATCTTGAGTCTTTCAACAGGCACATCAAAAGGTGGTTCTTTGCTACCTACCAGCACTCTGGATGACTTCCATGGATCGATGTCTGGGTTTTAATGCTCATTGTCAAGGTCATCCCAATTTTTTTTGAAGAACTACATGCATGAGACACAAAAACTGACTATCTCCTTCAAATGCAACTCCAAAAGACATTGCCACAGCAAAACCATCCCCGGGCCAACTTTGTAAATCCAGACAGCTCCAGTGATGACTCATCTTTGACCAACCAATCATTAATCCCATCTGATCACAAGATTGCTGCAGTGGAATCCATCAATGAGTGGTCTACTGAAGACTGGATTGCTGATCTCTGCATATCTGAGGACCCAGACGAACAAGACACAGTGGATACTCCTGACACTGAGGGCAAAGAAAACTTGGATTCCTCTCATATCTCTGAGCTTGTTGTTCTCAACAATGGAGATTGTCTTGCAGCACTTGAACTGGATTCTGTCACAGTGGCCATCTCAGAAGTTCAAGAAACAGCTGATATGTTGGACATTGAGTGGCAAGAAGTAGCTGCTGAAGGTGATGACATCATGCAACACATCCATGCACTTGCAATCAAGTCAAACAACTGAGAAAGTGATTGTAAATCAACTTCCTCAACTCCTCCATTGGTACTATCCATTGTCAACAGCTCTCCACTCACACCATCTCCTTCTACTCAACCACCACCAGCTGCTCCAAGTCCAAAGCTCAACTTGGAGATCAATCTTGATGCTCTTGTCAACAAATGGGTTGTTGCAATGCAAACAGTCCTGGCTATCAAGGACACAATGGTTCAAGCACTCCGACATGCAATGTCTCTGTATACTAATCATACCACACTTGCCTGACATATCAGTCTGAGCATTGAGGAACAGCTGTCAGGACACTACCAGCTGGGACCCATCAAAGCGACTCAGAACAACTTGAACACAGTGAATGAAAATAAGGAAAACATTCCACCATCGACATCTGATCAACCATCTCCCCCAAAAAGATTGTGCACTCTTCCTGCATTTGAAGGTCAGCATAAGGAGGTATGAAAGAGGTCATATGGTATTTGTTGATGTTCTGCATAATGTTGTAGTAGATCCAAGTCCCTGTAATACTTGCAGCTGTAATTGTAATTGTGACCGGGAGTCTGGGACTGCCCATTCTGAGTCCCTTGTATTCCATTTTGCTGGAGTTGAAGAAAGCATCCCCCTCAGGCTGAGGATGCGATGGAGCTCTGGATGGCTGATTGGTGTCATCGTCTGACCTCCATGATGAACATCAGTCATGGTTGCTGGAGAAGTTTCACATCAAAGGTTGCACCAACTTAACTCCACTGGTGGTGCCATGCTGCACCAACTTAATTCCACCAATGATAATTCCAACACCGACTTATCACACACCGAGAAGAGTTGCACACTGAGAAGTTGCACACCATTCCATTCTCTATCCTATACCAAGACTCAAGTATCTATGTGTCATCAGAGATTGAAAACATCTCAGGGTGAGTTCAAGGTCCATGAAGGAGTTGGAGACAACAATGGTCACAGTGGACTTGAAGAAGAGGATCTTCTTGACTTGGATGACAATGATATGCAAGTTGACAATAACCAGCAATTGAGTAGGCTGGGCTGGTAGGATGAAGGTGAGGCAACAGCTCTTGACAATGCTTATCAGGTGCGTATCAATGCACAGGATAACATTTTAACATTAAACAATCTGTCTAGACTCCCTTAACCCTCTCAGCTCAAACTGCTGCTCACATGGCTGGTCCCATTTAACCCTCTTGCTTCCTCCCCTTCCATCCCTTCCTTCCATCACCACCACTGATGTTAAAATATTGCTGGATTCAAGACCATGTATCCTACATATGTTGTTGTCATATCAAACATTGTATTCTTGGATCTGAATAAAGGATATGTCTTCTTTCTACTAAATTTGTCCTAGATGTGTAAACAGGCACCTCATCAGCTTCAACCAGAATATCTGACCCAGTGTTCCTTCAGATGCATCCATGACAATGGGAGCCAATGGATGATATGGTTCTAATCCTTCTCATCTAGCCCAACCTGTCATTTTCTCAACTTCCAAGTCTGACTCAAACTGGAGGATTATATTGTGGAGGATCAAACAGCATTGAATTCAATGCATTGTGATCTTTATATGTTCTTGTATTTGCATGACTAATCAAAGCTCGCAGAGGGACTGGAATCGTCCCTTCAATGTTGCAAATGTATGCTCCACCCAGACATGAACCTTCAGAGAACAGTGTTCAACAAATGGCCAAATTGGTGCCAATGATATGGTGAATTACCTTTGACAAATGCTTGTTGTAGACATTTCTTGACTGTAATAGCCCTGTCAGCCCCATCACCTTGAATGGTACAACACACCACATCTGTGTTGGATATGTGCTATCAGCCCAGATCCAGTGTTCTGAAGGGATCATCCTCTTCAGATTGTGTGCAATCTGTGTTTCCAAGAAAGCATGTGCATCATGCACACTGTCTGGATGGCTGAGACCATAGTCAACAATGTGTAACTCATACAACATAACAACAAGCTGCCAGCTGGATCAGCACATAGAAATGATTGTGATTGTTACCATGGGTATATGCCTGACAATTCAGAGAGTAGGTTGACTTCCTATCATAGAATGTTTCACCAAAATATCCTGGTTTCTGGAACAATTGGATAGAGGAACCATTGGCAGCAAGAATCCCATTCCAACCTGGACATGTCCTTACCTCTACAAATTCTTGTGACAGTTCCGTATCACTTGAATCAACTGCAGGCATTTTAATGTATTTGTAACAGATACTATAACTCACAATCTAGTCTCACCTCTTATTGCTTACAACATAGCTAAACCTTAGCAGATAACCCTTATCTTATCACATCACATGATCATGGACCACTCTAGACTCTAGTCACATGATCAGTCACATGACCCTATCTCGGCTGTGCAACACATGTTGTACACATTGCATCCTCATACTTGCCTTATGCTTTTCCCTTTGACTCACTTTCCCTTATCGTCCAATAGCAGTATTCCCTCTTATCTAGGCAGTGCTTATCTATGCCTCATGATGCCCAGTCTCAGGTATACTTACTACTTATAGTCTAGCACAGCATGGTCTGTGCATGGTCTCTCTTAGTATATATAGTCGTACTTTTAGTAGTATAGACCTTAGTTTATTTCTCTTGTTGTTTCTCTTATTCCTACCAGAAGGCTCTAGCCTTAGCAATAGACCCAATTGCCACTCTCACATAGTCCCAGCAAGTGCTCTATTGGACTTCTCAACCATAGTCAGGACTTAGGTTGTTATAGTATTCATTGGCTGAGGAGTACAACCATAACATAGTGTGTGGAGTTGATCACTGAGACAATGCTGACACATTGTTAGAGTCCAATTCCTCTGAATTCAAGTCTGGCAGAGGTCCAAAGATATAGGGGCTAAAGCTCTGGAGGTGTGGAATGAAGTCCAGAGGGTATGGACCAAAGTCCAGTTGGAGATGAGGTATAGGGGATTCAGAGATGAGGTATAGGAGATCTGGCATTGGTCATTGACTGACAGCAGTGTTCAGAGTTATGGAGGAGGTTTTACCAGGAAATGAAGGGGTTGAGGATATTGGCGCAGGACTTATGTGTTGCGCCCATGCCAAGCTCACTGACCTCATATTTCAGAGTAGAGGAAGGTGGTAACAGAAGCCAGACTTGAAAGGAGGTGACTTAGATTTGATATTCACACTGAAGGTATGACAGAGATAGTACAGAGTTATATATGGTAGAAACCTGGAGGAAGTCTGGGTCCAAAGCTACTGTGCAAAGGCAATGTACATAGAAAGAGAATGCTGATTGACAGAGCATGGAACACAGCTGGGATAGGCTGTACCAATCAACAGATAGAATGCAGACTATGACTAAAGGAGGTTGATGAAGATACAAGTCTGGAGTTACAACTCTGTGCATGTCCAATAAAGCTCCTGTACAAGTCCAAGGTTTTCTGAATAAGAGCTAAGGAGTTGATTCTCGGAGATCAACTCCTAAGGTGGAGGTAAACTCATAAGGGAGTTCATTGAAGGTTTGACCTGGAGTTGGTCAGAGATGTATGGAGGTGTATAGAGGTGTGAATAGGGGTTGGTTGGAGTTGTACAGAGATGTATGGAGATGTATGGAGGTGGCCAAGTAGGGGTTGGAATGGGATATGATACACCCACCCATTGTGATACATCTTCTGGGGAGATCACATTCCCATTATGGCCCACATGGTTTAGAAAAATTACAAGCTGGATAGAGACTGGAAGTTGTAAGTGATTTGGTCCAGAATCGAATATTTTATGTCCACAAATCTTGTCAACAATACAGTTGAATACTGCTGAGTCAACATGTCATTCTTTATGGAAAAAATGGGGCTGGAACACTGCAAAGTGTTCCAGAAGATGAAGTTGTGGTCAAGAACTGTGCTCTCTCCACCTCATCAATCAGTGCCATAATTTCACCAAGGAAACACTGGTAAGGTCTATCTCGATCATCCATGTGGTCTGAGTCCTGACCGTCAGATTCACTTTTAAAGTCTAAGTTACCATCCAAAGAAATGAGAGGGAGGATAGAGGATGGAGGGGAGATGATAATAGGATAAAATATGTCATCCTGGTCACTATCCAAGTCCATGTCAAGATTGGAATCATCAAAGTCACTTTCCATGCTAAGCTGGGCATTGCAGTCTCTCACCTGCACTATATGCAGAGCAACAAGACTTAAATTGTCCAGTAATTTGCAGTGGGCAGATATGTGAGGCATGGAAATGGGCAGAGTAGAGTCACTGTGGGTTCATTCAGATTGCATTATATTTTACATCTCTTGTTGTGCTGAATGCTTTTATTCTGCTGTACTTATATGAAGGTCCTGCATGTTCTGCTATAGACTTGCACAAAAATTGCTCTTTGACACACAGGATTAGAGTCACATGACTCAGCACCATCAGCTAGCAGTATCTAGCACTATTAGAGTTATCTCAGTTTAAATTTAGACTCAAAAGTGTGGCTGCTTGCATGACCATTTCAAAGCACTTCAGAGTCACTCTGAAGCTCATAATTGCACAAATCATAGCCATTGTGAATCCCACTAATGTAACACAGAAGCCTAAGGGGCTAGTATGCTATGCAAATTGTCACCTCTGAACCACCTAGTCTGAATAATCATACTAGAGGAGGGGGATGATGAAGAGAATTGCTCACCAAACATAGTTGCTCCAAGTTTCCAAAACCTTTTCCCATTATGAGATACAAAAGTCAAACTCATCTTCCATACAGTCATTCTTGAATATTTGATAAGACATAGTAATTCCAGCAATGATATGCTGTGACTCCATAGTGGCCAAGTACATTTGCCTCCTTCCCAAGGTCCTTTATCTCCTTCACCACGAATATAGCATGTGATTTGAGCTTTGCAAGCAGACACACAATGTCCTATAAGAAGATAGGTGAAGATAGAAATATGTCAATGAAATAGATAGGAACATACCACCATGTGACTGAAAAGGGTGTCAATGTATTCTCTGCCTAGTATCTCCATCATCAAATCAGAGGCATAATCATCCCTTGGCCATCCTTTAGATGGCTGATGGAATACAAGTGCATACATCTTGCCATAATACCAGTCTGAAAAGACATTTCAGCACTAAATTTGATACTCAGGACCTTTATCTTGACCTGGTTTTCCTGCAGCCACTGAATTTCATTGACAATAAGTAAGTGGAAGATGATGCCAGCAACCTGTGTAAAAACAAGATACATTACTGCACTCACCCTATATGATGATATAAATGCAAGAAGCTCACCTCATTTCCCATGCTGATGTCTATTAAGTGCAGGACAAACTTACCACAATGGTCATAGATATACTGATCAAACCTGTGTGTCCAATAGTGTTTCCAAAGTCTCAGTTTGCTGGCGATTTGAGATCAAAACTGTTACAACTTGCTCTTTTTCTTTCACTTCTCTTTACACTTCTCTCGCACTCGTCTTGTACTTATACTGAACTCGCTTGTTCGACTCTCGACTCGGACACTATTTCTTTTATCGCTGACTCACCAATGCTTACTTTCCCTATCTCTTATCTCAATTGCTTCGTCAGCGATTACTTCCTCCATATTCCGTCTCCTTCTATCACGTTCTATGACCTACCCTGATTATGCCTGCCCTTAGTCTTGTAACCGGGTATATAAACCCGCTATACCTATCCTTGTACTTTAGCTTAGATCTCCTCGATCAATACCTTGAATCCATTCCCTGTCTCAAGCTCCTTCTGGCACTCGACCAGTCGCTTTGAACCTCTGAACCTTAGAACCTTGAAACCCTTGTGTTCCCTAGTGGAACGTCTTCCCAGGACTTCGTGCTACCATTAAGTGCACGCTATCTCTCTGAACCTTCGAACCTTAGTCTTTCGAGGCTACGCTTGTCCCTACCTGGGCCAAGCGTAACAAAAACCAGTATCAGTTCTTTCATCAGCAAACTGAACTAATGTAGTTCAACAAAGGGCTCAAACTGTTGCCATTTAAGCATGCTGGAATCCCTTAAAAGCACAAGACAACATTGATATTACAACTTTCTCCATCTATGTTGCTAGAGACAGCTCAGAGATGTGAGTTATTTGGACCACTGTATGGTTTTGAGACAGGAATGTTTCCAAGTCAAAAGTATAAAGCAGATTGCTAATCACCACCACATTGGGTTCCTCAGGTCAATTACCTTTGAAGTTACAAAATTAGTTTTGTTGAACAATGTCTCTACCTTACAATCAATCCCTGGAGGACAGATGAATAGGTTGTAGTTGGGTCAGTAATGGATTCACTGGTTGCAACTGGAGGGGTCAGATCTTACTGGTGCTGTAGGGCTAGACTTAATCCTTGTTTACAGAAACTTGCACTTCAATAACCTCAATTAAGTTCATGGCACAAAATCTGGGAGGAGAGAATCTGGTGAAATTCAATGCTGGTGCCTTTCTTTCTCCTTGCCCCATTTTTGCTCAACTGTCTTCAAGTTGTCCAAACAGAACAATATCAATTGTGGGGTCATCAGAGCTTGCAATGTCAATACTTTATACAGATATATTATAAAATTCTTGCTGGGTTCAGGGATGGAATACCCATCAGCCTGGAGTTCAGACAGACTCTGAGCACAAGCAATACAAATTACAATATTGATGGACTTAGGGACTGAAAGATTCCTCTGACATGGTCCAAATATATAAACTTGGTCCCATTGTGTTTGTGATGCAAGTAGGGTAGCACCAAGAGATGTTATAGCACAGGGAATCCAATGCAGGATCAATGACCAGATTGATAACTGGACATACCAGGACATCTATCTCACACATTTCAAAGGTATTGTGAAATGCATGGAATTCTGGCATGTCATTGACTCTTCACTTGTTTTTGTGACTCATACTTACTCTCTTCTTTCATACTACCCAGCTGAGGGCATAACCAACACACTCACATCAAAGTCCATGAACCACCATCACCATCCTGGACCTGTCCTTGGTGGAGTGGAGGAGGTCAATGAGAATTCCATCAATGCAGAGTTATTGCAGAAGGAGCATGACCCAATCAATGACTATACAACAATCAATGAGCACAATGACAATAGCAACTGAATTGATGACATTGTTGCCACCCAGATCATCAACCCCTTTTCCCATGTGCTCACAGTTCAAAGGCATCTAAAAAGTGTGTGTTGATGACATTCTCTACCAGCTCTGAGGATGGAAAATCTGCCAAACAGACACTGACAGAGTCACAATCAGCAACAATGAGATTTTCCAGTAAGTATCCACTCAGCATGTCATGTCATCATGCAACCACTTATGACTATGCCATCCCACTTCATTACATTATACACACACACAATGCATAACAGGACATGTAACCAAATATATAAAAAAGTCTGATGTCCTATCTGTAATCTCTTGCACCAAGAGTGGTCAGGCCTCCAATCAGACACAGTGCAGGGCACACCAGACCAGTCATGGTCCCTCCTCTTCAAAGCCTACCACAATCAACAAATCCACCCATATGGCTTGATGTTTGTATAAATGTTTCATATCTATAATTCATCTCTGCTCATTCAACATCCTTTTGTGCTTCATTTTGTAGCTGTCATGTACCTCTCTGTATAACATGATGTTATGTATTTATTTATTTGTTGTTCACTTGAAACATCTGAATGCCACAGATCTGTTAATACATGCTGGAGTGATAACACACATGATTTCAAAGGGGACTAACCATTCTCCACAGCATTGCTGTACCTCCTAAGTGATTGAGTGCTCAGCTTAGCCAGAGAGACTTTGCTTGCCATGGCAGCAGTCCATAATGGAAACTTGAATTCAAAGCAATTTGGTGCTATATATATTCATTCTTATGGTGTGCCATGAGGTTTGCTTACCATTGGCTAACCAATTCATACTATGTTGGCTCTCACCTCATTCAGCAACTGCACAATACAGTCACTCAAGAAATCAGGGCCATGTTGTGCCCTATCATATATATATTATAGTATATAGGTTGAGTCTGTTCTCTTTCTTCCAATCTTTTTCATTCCAGACTGTGCTGCTGCAACAATACTACCTATATTGGCCTCATGACGATGTCTGACACCAAATTGATCAGCAGCAATGAGCCCAATGTCAGGTGAGTCATTACTTTCCAGCTCTCTCCCTCAGACTATGCTTATTCATGCTCACTCTATATCCAACAGGGATGATGACAATGATATCAAAACATGGACAACAGTGCCCATAATGTATCATACCATGCCACAAATGTTCCTCTTTGTCTCTCTACTAATGATGCACCCTCCAGTGGGAAATCAAGGCCGCAGTCTATGACTATGGAATAGACAAGAACAGAGATGATCAAGTCATGGTTCTACACTGCTCCCATTGAGAGCATGTCCTTCACCAGGCTGCAACACATCTGTCAACAAAACAATGTCAATGATTATGTTCTGTCTAGTTACCATTGGCTGGAGATTGACAAGGCTCTCAAGGTGGACACCTTATAACAGAATGTGGTTCCAGCTGTGGGCCCACATTTTCTGGACCTTATCATGTATGTGGGAGACAGGCATGCTGTGGACATGATGCATTCAAGTGAGCACACAGACCATACCTGGCAGTATATGGTGAACTTTTCTACCATCTATGGTCAGACAGCAAGACAACATGACTTCTGTTTGATGTTCATGGTGCATGATGTATATCAGCATGTGCAAATAAGTGGCTGTCTAGATGGCCATGGTCCTGAATGAGTGGCTCAACCCTAATCATCCATTCAATGTGACAGGTGGCTGCAGCTTACACAACTCATGAGCTTGTCATTTAAGCTCATGCTCATGGTAATCATGTTCTTTACCCACATGTTCAACAACATGTGTCTGCACAACTTCACTTGCAATACCCTGAGCACTGAAGGAAGTATAGTCAGTTACAATTACTGTTTGATTCATTATAAATAGTAGCCACATGCTACTAATATAAAGTGACCAATACTCAAATTCAATGACATTTCCATCAGTTATTGACAGTTATTGGCTACTAGGAATCAATGTCAGAGGCATTGAGAAGAAGTGTGTATATCACTCAAAATTATTGCACAATACACTACTTTCAAATGACCATAGTGATGATAAAATGTGACATAGGCACTCAAACACACAGATGAAATAATTGGACATGGTAGTGATATTCTGAGGTATGCATCACTGATATTTGCACTATGAGACCACAATACAGTACAAGATTAATTCTTTGGATAAACGACAGCCTGATCAATGATCAATAACTCAGGTGGTGACTGATTGAGGTCAGTTGGTGATGTGTAAGCAACTTGAACTATCCTGGAAAGAATGGACCAAGCAGCGGCCAGGTTGTGTGCACCTGACTGGTCTTGTTTGTTAAGCATTCTTGATGACATTGTGGTTCTTTGAGTGAATGTTATGCTCTTTTCCTGGGTTGAGCTGTTTTCCAACAATGATGGTTAGTAACGATGATAGGAACAGATCATGTGGGAGCAAACATTGGTAGCCTGAGACTTTACTTTCTTAGTAGCATGCCCTTTCCTCCCCTTCTTCTGGGAATCACTGTTTAGCATATTGATGTCGATGTTTTTGATGGTCTCAACATGTGCAATCTATTTTTGAGTGATTCAGTTTCATCCATAATTCCATTTAATTGGAACTAGACCATAGAATCTCTGGGTGCAGAGTTGTCAACAGTAAAGCTCTTGCTACCTGACAATTTGCTAGGACCTGCTTCGGGTTGGTTTGATTGACACCATTTGACAAGTCATGGTAATGATCAAGATGCACTGCCACCAGCCTATGCAGGTACAACCATCAATCAATAGAGACATGCAGCAGGATGATGTACCTCTTCTACAGCTGGGTGCTTCAATTAGAACAATAGCTTTGCTGCAGCCTCAACATCTTCCTCTCTTGGAATAACTGCCAGTCTAGGCTGATCAAATGCTGATTTCTTCCTGAGACAATTGAAGAGTATCAGGTTAGTCTGATAGATTTCATCCAGCTTGTTGTTGTCATCCATGACTGGATATTGCAGCTCTCCTAAGTCACTTGTCAGCAGTATACAGTAGTAGCCCTTAGATAGCATCATAGTGTTCAGATCCTGGGCTATTAGTGACACCGCGACTTCTGAAATCAAGAAGTAATGCATGAACTGGGGGTACAAGAGTGGTCAGAAGCCATCATCTGGGGTCGTATTCAGAGGAAAGAGCCCCTTGAGGGTATGCATGATGATAGACATGCCTTTCAGCCCATAACTAAATAGTCCATGAGCACAGGATACAACTCGGAACAACAACAAAAACAAAAGACTTACTACCCAGGACGAGCATTTTCTGCAGTCTTGCTGTATCATGAAATTTATGATGGTTTCATGACAGCGAACCTCTTGATTGTCATGTTATCATTCTCAAGATCAGCTTCAAAACCACCCCAAACATATGAGTTTTCCTCACAGAAAACCAGATTCATCACATATCTTTGTAAAAGGTTCATTATCGCCACAACATGCTGGGGGATCCCCCTAAAATCCACCATATTGACTGGCCATCCATGTTCCAGTGCTGCATTCAATTTCTCCAGCCGTTCTTGGTTTTTCTCAATCAGTATGTATACTTTGTTAGAAAAGCACACTGCTGTATCACATCCCCTTCGTTTTCGAATGGACATATAAGCATTGAGTGCTCCAGTAAGTTCTGCTGAAGTATTGCCTGGAGAGGGAATACAGTGCTTGCACTTGTACCCTGAACAACATACAAGTGTTCTGTTGTCATCTAGCTCATCTTCACTGGTTGTGAGACCTGGGATATGAATATCCTCTTCTTTATCACCCTAAATTGAGTTATAACAACTTGTGTTAGCTCCCGAAAGATAGTGCATCATAATACTACTTCTCTAGATCTGGTATGACCAGTCCTCACTGACTGGGACTCTTGTATGTTATTCCTGTCTGAACAAGACCCAGGTTCTGAATCCTTTGCCTTTGCCTTTCCTTTCTGTGCACTCCATAGTAAACGAAACAGGAAGAAGGAAATCACAGCACTTACTACACCTCCACCAACATTCTCAGCATTCATTGGCATATCTACATCCCCCCCTTTGTGTGAACCCTAGTAAAACAAAAGTAAAATTCTGAAACATGACATCAAGAAATGCTATTGTACTGGCCTTGAATTCTGTTGCTACTTCCTCATAATTACCCTAGTTAACTCTTAATTAGAGTAGATGGCTGGACTGGAAGCATCACTCACCAAATGTTGATTAGGGTTGAGTTTGCATTTCTTTAACCATGGTGGTACTGCAGTGATGGTAGAATCATCATCCAAGTCTGAATTGTCAGTGATCCTACTTTTCTCTGCTTGAGGCATCTGTACTATTGCCGATTTGTGTGCATCATGTGCGTCATGTGTGTCATTGTGCCTCCCATTTTGCTGTTTGGTTGTGTCCTTAGTGATCTTGGCCACCTTACTGGATGGCATTTCAGTAAGAATGTCCTTTCTCCGGTTTGAATTCTTCTTCCGCTGTTAAGTATATTGTTAGTGTTTTCCTCTCACAAGCTTTTCACTTGCTTTGTTACTGCCTTTCTTGCTCTCCTCTTTACCCTCTCCTTTGCTCTCTTTGCTGCTCTCTTCACTGCTTTCTTCACTGCTCTCTTCACTACTTTTGCTACTCCCATCATTACTCTCTTTGCTACTCCCATCATTGCTCTCTTTGCTACTCCCATCATTACTCTCTTCATCAGTCTCCATGTCTGATTTGTCTTTCTCAGGTTGCTTCATGTCCTGCTTCTTCTTCTGGTTCTTTGACATTTTCGATACCTTAGACTACTCAGATTGTATTAGCATAGTTTACTCTGGAGAGAATGCGACATATCTTGGGTTCCATGTTCAATTTGTCTGCCTCAGGTTGCTTCTTGTTCTGCTTCTTTGACATTTTTGATACCTTAGACTACTGTATTAGCATTTACTGTAGAGAAAAAATGACATACCTTGGGTGACATATCTAATTCATCTGCCTCAAGTTGCTTCTTGTTCTGCTTCTTCGACATTTTTGATACCTTAGACTACATATACTCAATTGTATTAGTGTAGTTTACTCTGGAGGAAATGAGGCATACCTTGGGTTCCGTGTCCAGTTCTGTGTCCAATTCATCTGCCTTGGATTGCTTCTTGTTCCACTTCTTCGACATTTTCGATACCTTAGGCTACTGTATTAGCATTTACTGTAGAGGAAATTCGACGTACCTTGGGTTCCGTGTTTGATTCCATGTCCAATGTGTCTGCCTTGGATTGCTTCTTCTTTTTCTTCTTCAATGTTTTCAATACCTTAGGCTATGTAAACTCAATTGTATTAGCATAGTTTACTCTGGAGAGAATGAGACATATCTCAGGTTCCATGTCTGATTCTGTGTCCAATTCATCTGCCTCAGCCGGTTGCTTCTTGTTCTGCTTCTTGTTCTGCTTCTTTGACATTTTTGATACCTTAGGCTACATAAACTGAATTGTATTAGCATTTACTGTAGAGAAAATGAGACGTACCTCAGATTCCTTCTGTAATCTTCATGTCCTACCTGATCGATTTTGGAGATATGGGCTCATCATGTCACAGGTTGCCCAACTGCCTTCATATCTTTCCAGAAATGGCACATCTTTCCATGCCTGTGTTTGTAAATGGAATAATTAGTGCATATACAGTGGCTCAAAAAACTGTTTCAATGTTTGCATGTTTTTCACTAAACGCGATAACCCCCAATACCCCCTAATCCTCGCCCTAACATATGAGTGTATGAAATAATGTACTTACTCATGGCTTTCTATGGACCCAAGGGTCAAGTGATTTGAATAAGATTTGATGAAATGGCAGCC
>JBBPTD010000628.1:0-20462 GCA_038093895.1 Boletus aff. mottiae
GCATGTATGTCATGTGCCTGAATGTGCGCCTGTGCAGCTGTCGGCTGTCATGCTGTCATGCTGTCACACTGCTGTAAGTCATTGTAACCGATGTGGTAACTGTCCTGAAAAGGGTGATTTACAGATGCATGTGCCAGTCGTATGATGTGGCGACACCAGCACACTCCATATCCCCCACTGATCATCATGTCTGACTCTAGTGTGTCATTGGGCCACTCCTTGCACTCACAAGGCCCAATCATTGACCCTCTTCTTGCTGCCAGTGGCTGTGCTCAAACTCAAAGTTCAAAAGTTCACAAGAAGGCAGCAAGTTGGAATGAGGAAGAAACCACGGCGCTACTGGAGTTTCTCATCACTGAGTCACCCAAATCTGGCGATGGTAACTTCAAGAGAGTGACCTGGACAGCAGCAGCATCTCTTATGGCAACCAGATTCATAGTTGTGAAGGGTGGCCCAAAAGACGCTGATTCTTGTAAGCATAGATTCCAACTGGTATGTTTATTTTTCTCTATTTAATTACAGCAGTGATTGTTACTTCTAGATTGAATGTATAGATGAAGAAGCAGTACAAAGCAGTTCATGATCTCAAGACTGGTGTCTCTGGATTCAGATATGATGACAAGGGGGGTGCTGGGGTCACCCTCCTACAAAAAGACATATGGAAAAGATTTGTTAAGGTAGTGTTATTGTGTCATATTGATCAGCTGCAAACTGTATCACTGACTTGGTCACATAGTCACATCTGAATGCAAAACCTTTCAAAACAAAAGGTTTTGCCCATTTTCATCAGGTTGAGGCATTGATGCCCAACAAGAGCCGGGGGCAGCATCTGCTGCATCCTCCTACCAATCGCAAGCCATCTGATGGCTCTTTCCAGCTCTGGGAGCTATTTGCTACTGCTGATGAGCATGGTAACAACACCGGTGCCCAACAGTCAATGAGCCAGGTCTCAGCACCATCATCCACCGGCAACCCAAACACCCTTCCCCTATCAACACCCTCCAGCTTTCTCAGACAACCCACCAGCATTGTTGGTGCACCTGTTACAACTCACCTCGGCAACACCTGGTTGTGCCACTCTTTTCTTTTCTAAACCTTCCTCTGATCACCCCGTCACTGGAAACCCCGCCCCCTCACCCCCTCGTCCTCGCCCCCTCGTCCTCATCCCCTCGTCCCCTTGCCCTTGCCCATAGATCTCCTTAGACTTCCTTCGGACCTTGTACGTCGTCTTTGCCTTGTCTTTGCCTTGTCTTCGTTTCCCTTGTCTTCTTCGCCTCATGTCTCAGACCCTGTACCCATATCTCGGGTTCCTTCGTCTTCTCGCCTCATGTTCTCTTGTCTCAGACCCTGTACCCATATCTCGGGTTCCTTCGTCTTCTCACCTCATGTTCTCTTATCTCGGACCTTGTACCATTACTCTGGTTCCTTGTCTTCTCTTCTCTTTGATCCCTGTGTCTTCATCCTCTCTGTACCACTATCTTGGTTCCTTAGATCTCCTCGGACTTCCTCGTATCTCTTTATCTCTGTCTTTGTTTCCTTTCTTGTCTTGGTCCGTGTGCAGCCACGCACAGTATATAGACTCTCGCCTCTGTACCTTGTACCCCATCTTGGTCTACCTTCGGGTGGACACCAATGTACCTTTATCCTTGCCTTTCCTTGACGTCCACCTTAGCAGGCCAGCAACCTCGAACTTCCTTCCCCTTGTGACTGCGCGTCCCTTCGTCCCTGAGGAATCATGCCCTCCACCTTTGCTCCTTGAACGTGTGGCCAAACCTGCTGGCTAAGGTTCCACTTCTCGGTTCTACCGGCCGTCGCCGCTACAGTAGGACCGGTTGTAACACACAAAGTGCAAGCAGAAGTCATGCCTGAATGTGCATATTGTACTTGGGGGGGATCTGTAGAATGCAGAATTGGTGTTTTAGGACACCAAATATGTGCTCAATAATGTTGCGAAGAGCTGCATGCCATAGATTGAATAATTCTTCTTGTGTTTGTGGCCTGGAAATATTGTGAGTACCCACCACTGGCTGAACCACATCTTGTACCCCAAATTGGCTTGATGCCACTCCTTTAAATGATACCAGACCCCCCAATATGGCACTAAGAGGGCATTGCAGGTCCCAAACCCTGCATCAGCTAGAAGGTATCTTCCTTGAGGTATCTCCAGGTCATGCATATGGGTGTCATGCCATAGCTTGGCATCTGTGGTCGAGCTGTCCCAGCCAGTGAGTGCATAAATGAAGAAGAAGTCAAAGTTGCAGATGAATAGGCAGTTTTGAGAAAGATATCCCTTGCGGTTGCGCATAAAGGAATGGTCATCAGTGGAGGTAAAGGCATGGATGTGTGTACCATCCACTGCACCAATGCAGTCACAAAAGAATCGGAAGTGGGGATTTTCAGTGATTATGGCTGCAATCAGGGTATTCTCTGTTGGAAATTGGACCTGAGAAGTGTAGAAAGATGTGCTTGAAAGGAAAAAAAGAATCCATTTGAAGTATCTTGTTTGAAGTATCAGGCACAGGAAATCAGAGTTGAGGAAAGATTCTCACTTGCAAATCGTGTCTGACGAATGTTGAAACTGCTCCGCAACATGTCGAGACAACAGGCCAGTGACACAAGTGTAAAGGAAGATACCAAGCTGCTCCTCAACAGATATTCCACATCATGAGTCCACAACACCATGATTCCTCAATGCACACACCAGCTGGTCAAAAACATCATGATTGACACCTAGGCATGTATGGATCCTGTTGGGATGACCATTGAGTAGCTCTAGCATCCACCCTTCACCAGTCAAGATAGATGTATGATAAGGGATGGGTGCAGTGGGTGTTAGAAACACGAGATTATAGTAGTAAGCAATTTGAGTGACGAGGAGGGAGATGAGGATGGTTAGGCAGTGGCAGTGTTCCATCTGATATGAGGCTTGCAGTGTCTCTGGATCCATCGTGGTAGCTTATCTAGTCACTGATCATGCTGATCAGTGGGTAAGGTGAATCCGGCTGATTCCACATGTCACGGGGGTTCACATGTGACCCAGAGTTGACAGTTCCCTTTTCAATTTTACATTTGTTTCGCAATCCGTACTGCACCTAAGGGTTCAGGCCCAGTGAGAAAGCGTAATATGGGTTGCTAAGTGTAGCTATTTGATGATATGTAAGCAATGGCGAACTAGGCCAAACTATCATCAACATACACTTCAGTCTGCCACTTCATCCAGCATAGCAACTCATAGCAGTCATCATTACCATCGCCTGTAGCAATCTGAGTTATTTTCAGTCTGATCTCATCAGTCCATCCCTCTGTGTAAACGTCCATGCAAATCCATGTCAGAGCCAACAGTATACTGGTGCGTTTGTCGTTGATACTACAAGGGTGTTCAGATGGCCTTGAACACACTGAAAACTTGGTGGAGCCATCTCCATGAGGCTTTGAGTGAAGATAAGAAGGAAGCAATATGTCTCACAGGACATTCGGAGCAGTTTTGTGCCTTTGTACAGGGTGCCAGCGCTACATGGGGACAGAATCAATCAGAAGAAGAAGAAAATGGCACCCCTGGTATAGGTTCAAGATGATCAGTTCGTGATGATGATGATGATGTCGATGAGTCCCATAGGAGGATATCTAGACGTCTCTTGCCCCTGTTAGACTTAGCAGAGGTATT
The DNA here is from genome assembly GCA_038093895.1 of Boletus aff. mottiae. Taxonomy (NCBI): domain Eukaryota; kingdom Fungi; phylum Basidiomycota; class Agaricomycetes; order Boletales; family Boletaceae; genus Boletus; species Boletus aff. mottiae. The sequence continues at coordinate 3,665 of JBBPTD010000628.1, forward strand.
TTCATGTCGATTTATCTGGTTTTCATTTCTAACTTTGTTCTTAGCAAAACGACCTCAGCAATGGAGATGCTTTTGGACCCAATCCAACCAGTGGGGATGGCCACAACCATGGCACAAACCCCAGGCCCAATAGTGCTGAGTGCAAGCACCAAGGTCCCAGGAGTGATGAGAATGGCGACTGGGGCAGTGGTCCTGATCACCATGACAACAGGCAAGATCTTGCTGGGGGTGCCCCCAATATCCTCCATAGAGGTGACACAAGCATCTCTCATCTCGACTTGGATGAACTCGCTCGTGTTGCTACCTTCCCCAAACACATCCATGACCTATTGTTCATTCAGGCACTCCAAAATGCCTCTCTAGATGATGGCATTGGATTGACAGGCGATGCTCTTCATCGTCTTCGCAATCCCCCTCACAAATCCCTTGAACTGGATCCAGACACCAAGCTTGCCTTGTCAATGTTTTTCGCACTCGAACACTCATCAGAGGAGAGCTATGAGAGGATACAATGCAGCATTCATGACCAACACCCCAACATCTTGCTCCCAAGCTTCTACCATGTCAAGCACATGCTTGCCGACTTCAGTGGAGTGACATCCCTGATCAATGACATGTGTATCAACTCCTGCACTGTGTTTGTTGGGCCATATGCTCATCTCAACCAGTGTCCCGAGTGCAACAAAGCCTGGTATGATCAGATGAGGTTTGAAAACAGTGGCAGTAATATCAAGGCTCCCCATGCTGTTTTCAACACCATTCCCATTGCTCCGCAGCTCCAGGCACTCTGGCAACACCCTGAGAGCACTCAGAGAATGCAATACCGAGAGGAATGAACACAGGAAATCTTCACAGAGCTTCAAGAAAATGATGGATTTGTCAAGGCATATGATGATGTATTTTGTGGCAGTGCCTATCTTGATGCCATTTGTGATGAGAAAATACTGCCAACTGATATACTTCTCATGTTATCAATCGACAGGGTGCAAATCTATGAAAAGAAGGAGTCTGACTGCTGGATATACATATGGATAATCCTCGACCTCTCCCCCGAGCACCAATACAAAAAGAAGCATGTTCTTCCAGGCGCAATCATCCCTGGTCCCAAGTTTATTGAGTTGTTCCTATTCCCTGGACTCCACCACCTCTCAGCGGTTCAGCACGAGGGACTTCACATTTGGGACACTTCACGGTTGCGCAATTTTGTCTCTCACCTATTTTTCTTTCTTGGCTGTGCAGATAGCCCTGGGCTTATCTCGATGTCAAACTTCGTTGGACACTCAGGAAAACATGGATGCCAGATATTGTGTCCTCTCACTGGTTGTCGCAAACCTGGCAGATCACAATACTACCCTGTCCTACTCAAACTGGACAACTATAACATCCCAGGATGCAACCATGACAACATTAGTCCATATGACATTTGACCTATCTCATCAGCTAAATATGTACAACACCTTCATTATGTCCTTGAGTCTCACACAAGAGCCAAATTTGAATCACGTTGCCTGCAGACAGGTATTGTAGGACCGAGCATTATACTCGGTCTTCAGCCAGATCTGGTTTTAGGTATTCCCAAGTGTTTCTCACCAGAAATGATGCACCTCAGTGGTGTGAACATGGCATCTCTCTGGCATGACATATTTCGTGGTTCTATTGAGTGTTCTCCACAGTTGGACAACTGTTGTACTTGGCACTGGGTAGTTCTAAAAGACAGTAACACTTGGAAAACACATGGACAGCTCGTCACTGATTGCAAGGCATACCTTCCTGGCTCATTTGATGTTGCTCCTTGTGATCTGAGCCTTCATGCAAGCTCATGGTACAAGTCAACTGAATGGATCGGATGGCTATACAGTGTTGCCCCAGCACTCTTGTATTGTGTTCTACCCAATGACATTTGGTGCAATTATTGCAAATTTGTTGTGGTGCTTTGCATCATGAGCCAATACAGCATTACTCCACAGCAACTTCAGCACACCCATATGCTCTTCGCACAGTGGGAAAACGAATTCGAGCTTACCTTTTATCAATGCTGTGTGGACCATATCCATTTTGTATGCCCATGTGTTCACCTGATCAATCATCTCATTTTCGAGGCTGCACACATTGGGTCACCCATTTGTTCTTCACAGTGGACAATGGAATGCACTATTGGCAATTTTGAGCAAGAGATATGACAACCCTCCAATCCATTCACAAACCTCACACAGCAAGGCATCCAGAGGTGCCAGATGAATGCACTCAAGGCCATGCTCCCCAAGCTCAATCCCCAAAGTTCCTCTATCCCACATGGTGCTACAAACCTCAGAAATGGTTATGTTCTACTCCCAAAATGTGATTGCTACCCTACTGACATTATGATGGATGAAAAACATGTCATCACAGCTTATCTTGGCCATCCAACAGCACCAAAACTTCATTGTTGGGCATGGCTTCACTCATCAAATGGCCAGGTAGCATGCTCACAGTTTACAGAGCTCATAAAAGCACCAGAGAATGTCAGGATGGCTCGGAATATCAAGGTATTTGTTTTTTATTGTTCTAATACATTTGTTCTGACATTATTGGTGGAGATTGTACATGAAGGCATTCAGCGCATCGCTGAAGTGCAATACTTCACACGACTTCTTAACAGAGACGCTGACAATGTTGGCAATGCTGACAATGTTGGCGACGATTCTGACACCATAGACAACCTGGATCAGACACTGTTCACAAACATTGCTCTTGTAACACTATACTCTGATCCAGACCCTCTTCTTCTTCATGAATTGTTTGGAGTAGTTGTATTATGCACAAAACTAGGAGAAGAGAGTCTCACAGTGATAAAGATCTCTGCTATCCAGGCCATTGTCGCAATGATCCCACACAAACTGTCTGTCAATGAAGAAAACAGGTATTTTCTTGTGGAAAAGAGTGGTATGGAGCTTGCCTGGTTTGGAGATGAGGACGATGAGGATGACAACACAGAGCAATAGGTATTACACATTATATGAACACATTACAAGCAGGTATCTCATACTAGAATCTAATCAGACAGTTTGACACATTTCCACCAAGCCCATTCAAGAACCTCTTGAACAGTCTCACCAGGACCAGTGATCGGACAGGTGATGTACTCAGTTACATGAAAGGACCCAATGCATCCTTCTGTGTCGTCAGGGATACGCCGGGCAACCCTGCCAAGAATGCAACATTTGGTTGCTGTAACACTGTCATACTGATTAGATAGTATGATTAACTAGATATCAAATTTCACTTACTGTATGGTTTCAGAGCCATCTGCTTTATTTTCAGTGTCGGGGTCAGTGCTTTTGGCCTTGAAAGGGTCCTCTTTGACCCGAAAGGCAATGATCTACATTACTGAAGGTAGGTTATTTCTGCCGACACACATGTGTTACTCACCTTTTTTCCAGGAGAGTTGATATCAATTTCAAAGCAGTACATTGTCCATTTGGAATGGACACCACTGATCTTGAGATTGATTACTTCACCAATGTGCTCGATGAGATGGAGTGCCATTTGTTGATAGTCGTAGTAGTGGTGGGATTTAGGTTTAAACTTAATCCAATTACACTTTGTATGTGACTTGATTTTCCCACCTCAAAGCATGTACACTGTGACCATGCCAGCGCACCTTCATATCTTTACACCCTACGATCATGTCCCTTTCTCCTGGTCCACTTGAGAACTCACTTAACTTAACTAACTTCAATGACCAATCACAATTCCAGTCATCATCGCAATATCAAATACCAGCACAATCATCTCAGTTCCAGCTGCTGTCGCAAATCCAGATACCAGCAAATTCATCACAATTCCAGTCGTCATTGCAATACCAAATATCAGCACAATCGTCTCAGTTCCAGCTGCTGTTGCAATACCAAGTACCACCACAAGCATCTCAATTCCAGCAACCATCACAAATCCAAGCATCATACTCCAGCAGTAGCAACAATAGCATTTTCCCAATGCATTGGATCCAAAGTTTCCATATAAATCAGGTAAGTGATATATCTACATGACTATGAAGAGTTTTCACGTGCATATATTCATGTACAGCACACACAACAATGTATTGAAGCACTCGAAGAAATTGTTATGAGATTATGAATTGAAAACACAGCCATAGAAGCCTCTTGTGCTACCATAGAGTGAGTGTTAGTAGATTGTAAGCACACTGATGTCCGTTCCCCATTAGAAAATCATATAATCTGCTTGTCACACAACTTAATTGATCCATGACATCAAACAAAGTATCTGCAGATGCTATCGACATCACATTGCAAACACCAGTAGGTGAGGCTAGCTCCTTCTTGAAGCCAGAAGCACTTCTGAAGCTCAAGGCAACTGACTACCCCCATGTCTGTTTTTGGACAGAGAAGAAATGGAGCAAATGGAAAGAATCGGATGCAGGACAAGCCTCATCGTCAAACCACTCATTTTTGGAGGACACTAGAGGCCAATTACTTTCAGAGACAAGAGTTGCCAGCATTCAAATATGTGTGATCTATGGCACAAATTCTGTACACGAAAGCTCATCAATGTGAGCATGACATGGAAGTCTATGCCCCTTGGTACCAAGAAGACTTTTCACTCTGAGATCATCAAGTCTTTCCTGGAGTTAAACCTATGTGAAGATGCTTGGAGGGTTGACAAGTTGGCCAAATGATATTACACATCCTACAAGCAGACATGGTTTATGAACAAGTCTGACAACAAGGCTACCTCTGGCAGCAAATGTAAAATGAAGGCTGAGCCAGATACTAATAATGTTGATACAGTAGAACTCACTGCAAAGTGGTTCAAAACTGGAGACACAACATCCAAGACTACTTGGACTCAGAGCCACACAAACAATGACCGCCAGTGCTCCCCATCAGCAGTGTCCAACTTATCTGTCATGCCACCAGTCACAGCCACCAACTCAGGCTCCAGCTCATTGTCTTCAAGCTTGCCAAGCTTGCCCATTTTACTGTCAGCCGTAGCAATCAGCACTGGTTCATCATCTTCACTGGTGGCATCTAGCACACAAAGTTTGCATATCGTACCGCCATCTGCAACATTCAACTCCAGCCCCTCATCTTCTAGTTCACCAAATTCACCTGTTGTACCAATAGTGTCTCCAGCAAGTGACTCCAGCTCACCAAGCTCGCCTGTTTTACTGCCACCAGTAGCAATCCTCATCTGAATCACTTCCAAGCTCATCCATCCGAGTCTTATCACCACCCATGGCCATCAACTCTAGCCTGTCCTCTGAGTCTTCAGGCTCGTCGAGTTCTTCTGCATTACTCCCAACTGACTCTACCTTTTTGTCAACAGAGGATGTCAATTCCAGGGCCATACGCCAGGCCAACATAAAACCGTGGCTTGTTGTTCATGTAAAAAACCCACTGTAAGGTCTGTATTTATGCTAAATGGTCTGATGTGCAAGTCTTTGGCCAGGTTTTCTGTGGACCATGAACTTCCTGCAATGAAGAATGTTAACCAAACCATGCCAACACAATCCAATGCAGTAGATTCAAGTGAAACACCACACACGGAATGACCTGCAGTTCCACCAGAGCCCAGCACAAAGCAAAATCAGGCGATTGAACCACAAGTTAGTGTCGTTGCCAACACCAACAAACCCCAAGGTAAGTATGTTTGTGCCTCACTATAAATGATGTCACACATTCTCAGTTGCAGATGTTACAGTCACCACAGCCACTGTGACGACTGAAACAACTACAGGAGAAGCACAGAGTACTACTGTGAAGAAAGGAACTAGTAACTGGAGACCCTCTTCTGTGAAAACAGGGTAGTAACTACAATTATCCTTTCACTCTCATGTCCAGACTTGGATCACTTACATCCTCATCACAGTAATCTTTGTGCACATCGATGGCTCAAACAGATATCATTTGGAGGAACACGAGAAGAATTTAGGACCTACTATGACTCCTTGTCTGCAGAACTGAAGGTGGTACATATGCTTTCACACTCTAGCATATGCATCAAAGACTAACATTTTACTTTATTGCAGAGATACAAAGATGAGGCTGCTAAGCTGGTGCATATATCACCTTAACTCTCATATTCTGATCTAATACACATTACTACTATCTACAGGTTTTGGATGGCATTTGGGCGAACAGGATGGCAGAAGTAATCACCAAGGTTGCTAGTCTACCAATGCACACGGGTTAGCAAATACAATAATGCAAGAAGTGGAGTGGGGACTTGGAGGGAGAAGGGGCCAGGGCAGAGTGGAGAGGGAGTGCAGTAGCATGTGGGATGGCAGGTTCCTGCTCCTGGCATAGATTGGCATATCTTGACAGGTTTGTTGCCTCATAGCTAGTGCTAGAATGGCATATCATGCATGTGAGCATTTCAACCTGGGAGGGATCATATGAGAAACTATGGACACTATTGGCATATTCTCGAACATTTGTACATACATTAACATGCAATCAAAACCTATAATAGTGCCCATTTGGTATGCATGTACATGGAAAGCTACGGACTACTTCAGCATAGCCCTACATGCTTCCCCATATCACCATTTCTCACTGGGGTTCAGGTTTGTTGACATGTGTTTCCGTGGGAATTTCGTTTCATCTGTTGCTTTTTCGAGATCAACCCCTCTTTCCCGGCAATTTTCGTGGTCCCCTAGCTTTTCGGCCACGCCCCTGGCTCCTAACGCTTTGAGTTCTCGTCCTCTCCTTGTGCACTTTTGAGCTGGCTGAGCTGTCACAGTTGGGTATCATGCTTATATTCGTAGTCGTTGTTCAACTATCGTACTCGATGGCTTGCGGGTCCAGGGGTGCCCGGAGGGCCGTGGTATCTCAGTTCTTGTAGTATACCTACATTTTCCAAGTTGAACGAACGTTGAAGGATCGCGAAATTGGCCTTCGTCACGCTGGCTGTCACTCGCCGAGTGCATGCCGAAGCGGAGCTTCAAATATGACCATAGGGTGCAGTCGCCGTTGAGTCACTATTTCGACGTCCGAAATGTCGCTAATGCCAATGCTCTAAGGATACCCATTTACTTGTTTTCAGGACGTGCGTTTGATGTGTACGGGTCACTGTACGATGTCTGAAGTTCCTAGATTCAAGTTCTCAATATCTCATATTCATGGTATGTAAGAAATGGTCCCATCCCATCACTGTGTCGACGTAAAGGACTGGTTGCATCTCGCATACGAGATACTAGAAGATGCACTCCGCAAATAGCAAATCTTGGACGGGATACACTCGCCAGTACAGTTCAAACCCATTACGGAGCTTTTAGATTGGTAGGTGTTGAACGTCTGAACGACAAAAAGTCAGCCAGGACGTCTCATCATTGACTTGTTCATCTGGACTACACCACGTACCTCTACCAATGATGGATTATACTCCATTTCTGTTGGACCAGGTCCGTCAGTCGACGTGTGGTTGATGGGAGAAAGCAATGCGACTCACGTTCGGTGACGAGATGCCACCATGTCGCATTCAGTGGGTCGTTGGCACCCCAGGTAATGTTTTGCCCATAGGCTTCACGCGTGCTGTACTCTAGCACGTACGTGGGACCCACCTCTGTCTGGCCATCTAGCCCCGGGAATTCGTCAACCCGACTGATCCAACTAAATCGTCACACGGTAAGTACAATGCCTTTGCAGGTGCATCAGTACGCACGTGTATGCATCCAGGACGTCGAACGTCTGGATTGATCCTTGAGCAAGTAACTCCACGGATGGGAACATGAATACCTACTGCTGAGTCAACTTCGTACATACGGAAACCCGAGTTGAGGTGCGTCAAGGGTGTAAGGGATGGCATGATCTAACTTCGTCGTCAGGTGCTGCACCAGTCGCCGTAGCTTGACGTACCCATTGTACTGCCAGTGCGGTCTCGGCACTGATGTTCGTCGCATTGTTCGCGTAAAAGATCTTTGGAGGACCCGTATTCGTGGCGAGTTACGGGAAATCGACAAGAATCACCTACAGAAAGTTGGTCCTCGTGCGTATGTCCGAAGAAGACGTCTATTGTCGAGTGAATCAGCTCACGTACTCTTCCGTGTCCATTCACCCTTACTCACTTGCGATGACGTGTGGTGAGTAACGATCAACGCTTTTCCCTCGTCTCAGCATGCTCGTTCTATGGTGTAACCATGTAAACGACTCACATTTGGTAGACTGTAACAATGGTCAGCCGAGAGCAACGCCAAAGAAGGCAACGCAAGGGACGTACATAGGTCGCTGGGGTTGAACTGACTCTGTGAGGCACACCATCCACTCAAAACATGGCCAACGATCCAGACTGGATGATACTTTGAACGGAAATCGAGGATAGTAACGTACGGGAAGCTCACCTCGATCACCTGCATCCTCAGCATCTTGAAGTTCATCAGTGAGGAAACGGAGGACCCCAAACGGGTCAGGATCAGTAGCGTTGATGTAACTGAAGTAGTTGAGTCTGTAGATGTCGTCCGAGTTACTACGGCTTCAACGAAATGAGAGTGACGCGACATACGTGTACCCTGTTGTGGTTTCCGAGTATCAGCGATCGGTATCATAGGTACGAGAGAACAAACAGGACGTACATATATCTGTGTCGAGTGAAATGATGCGCAATCCGTCGGGGCGCTTGACAGTGTAAGCGGCATAGTGCGTGCGTGCATACTCGACAGAAGCTGCCGGAAGCCAACCCTCATAATACCACATTGTAGAGACATGATCGTACAACCTGGATCCTATCAGCAACGATGACACAAAACAACATAAAATATCCACATACCAGTTGAATTGGTTTCCAAGGACGAAACCGCCCAGAGCGTATGGGATCATCTGGAATTGTATCTATGAAAAAACGGTGGTGAGTCGTGAGGAAGACAAAAAGAAATTTGAATCACATATGTATCATGGTTACCGAGCGTGGCATATACGGGGGCAGGGCCAAGGAATTGCTTGAGGAGATTGTACACTGTGACCTATGCTTCTCTATGAGCATTGTGTCAACACTCCCTGCCACCAGACTTTACCTCGCAATACTCGACGTATGCTCTGTAGTTCCATGATCAGAATTAGACATGTATGTGAATGATGAAACCTTACCTGGAATATTGGTTATCGGAATCATGCGCCGTTATATCACCCGTAAATAAGGAAAAGTCGAACCCAGTCCCCAGGGTCCCGGTCACTTGAGGGATAGCTTCCATAGCAGCAAGTAAAAGCGAGAACGAAGTGTCGCTGTCAACGGAATTTATCGTGAGTCAAAATCATACAGAGCAATCAAGACAAGGCTGAGAAACGCACCACTGGTAAGCTCCATAACGTGAAGCGGGAAGGAGAATCTGGTCTGGGGACGCCGTGTTGTGTGCGTTCTCGCGACAGCACAAGTACTGACTACAATTAGCCTCGTATCCAGTGGCATAACCTCAAGGTACAATTTCGATCCAGTCGGCCCATAAGCAGTGGGGCAGTAAATGTAGAAACGTACGGGGATCAATGTGAATATCAGACACGTGGAAAACCTTTAAGCGCTCCCCACTAGGTTGTTTTGGAGGAGGTAGTGGATTCGGTTTCGGCTTGGCAAACCAACTCGTTAAATCAAGGGGCAGTGTTGGTGGCATCGGGCACAAGTTCAGCTGCGCTGCGCATAGCAACTACACGAGGCAAAAGCTTGAATGACTAATCTACAGAACGTCATGCTGGATGGACCCACCTGTCCATCGTATCCACCCATGTCACCAAGCGCGACCACCTGCGAAAAGACGGAACCGAGAGCAAGTCGGCTGTATTCGTCATAACATGTCGTCGAGAAGTTGAAGTACACGCAAACTGCCTCAGCGAGGAGGGGTCCCTGTTCTGGGGCTGCCAAAACGAGCATTTTAGCAATAGACAGTGACGCTTGGCATTGTGCGCAAGTGTCTCCATAGAGCGCTGAGTTAGTGGCAATAGACTTGATCTGCGAAAGCGCTTGTTGGAGGAGTTGTGAAGGTTCCTGCGGCAACGGTAGCGGATGAGGATCGACGGTGTCGTTCTACGAAATGAATTGATCAAAATCCCGGAGTTAAGAACAAGGTGGCAGTATCACCGACGTGCCTTAGGGAAGTTGGCAGGATCCGTCAGATTGGCCGGAAAGATCGTGCTCTGTGACAGACAGATTGAATGGAATGATCTGATAGGGCGTATCATAGCTTCCTGAAACATACCGTGACTGGGTCCGAAATCACGGGCTGGGGCTGCGCCGACGTGGCAGTTGGATTGTTCCAGTATGACGCATATACCGAAGTCGGGAATTCGCCAGGAGCAGTATAAGCGGAGAGTATCGAATCAGTGGCGGTCACGACTTTCACATTCGCCAACGCTAGAAGTGCCAAGGATGACAGAAAGGTCAGCATGGTGGCGCTGATGCTGAGTCTGATAGGCAAGCGAGGTTTTCCCTTATATTGAGCCCCACAAGAATTTTAGAAGCCGATGAAAGGAAACGAGGCTGGGGGAAGCCCGCGGGTACACGCGGGCAATCGAGGAGCCGATTCAAGAAGTGTTCATGCACGTTCGCCGTTCAATCGACGCGATGTCTCATCAAGAACAAGGAAAGATAGCTGATTTTAATGTCCTGAACATTGATCGTTATCTAGAAAGGTAAACTTGAGTTTTTTGCTTTCCTGTGTTTAGCATGCTCTTGAAATTGGGTACCTACCCCCGTGAACTGGGTGATAAATTCTGTGAGCTGTGGGAGTAATTATAGAGACACGTGTGCGGAGGCGTTTGCCCAGCAAACAGCGAGCTTCCCGTGACCATCCTCATGTCAGCTCGAACCATTTTCATTGAACAAGCGCGAAACGTTTACCAGGGACGGACCGCATAACGGCGGTAGCCATCGGTAATAAATTCGAAGTCTTGGGTGTGAGAATATAGGACAGTGTTTAGTAAGATAACAGCTTCAAAGGCAAAGTCACTGGACCTTACTCCGTTCCTTGCCTGGCGTGGCCCCAATCGGCAGGGGGAATACTTATTGCGAAGCCCTATTTATGCAAAGATGCCTTTTTCGCGATTCTAGCATCAGCTTCCAGTCGATGCTGAACGAACTTCAAGGCCTTTTCTGACCCTTTCGGTCGGGAAGACAAGCTTCACGTTGTCCTGCTGGCAAGATGATCGCATCCAGTTGACCATGACTGGCATAGCGCCACTTGCTTCCCATCGGTTAGTTATGATTCCATGTACTCTGATCCGTTGGAGGCGCTTGTAAAATGAATGCGAAGGCCGCGAGAGAATGAGTTATCCTCTGTGCTGCTGGTGTAACAAAATGCACCGAGTGATAAGGCGTGATGGTTGCGTGAGATACGGCGCATGAAGAGCGGAGAACGCAGTGTCCAATTGTATCCTAGCTATGTGCCATTGTTCCACTACGCAGAACTGTTTGTCGAGAGCCAGCCAGTGCGAGACGATTGTCGTTGGAATGATGGTGCTTGACGACTGAACATGAGCTACAACGCTTCGCAATCTAGCAGCTATGTAGCACAAGTCGAATGCGGCTACTTACCAAGCCTCCCCGCGTTGAGCCGGCGTTAGACAGTGAGCTGGCACCTGCCCTGATTGCACGACTGCTGCTCCACTACCAATGCCATGTAACAGGTACATGATAAGCTTGACAGCGTGATGACACGTATCTGGACAAATCGAAACGTCACCTCTCAGACTAGAAAATTTTCGCGTCGCTTGGAGTCAGTGCCCTTTTTTTTTCCAACCACCATCAGCTCCGCAATCTCGTTACTACACTACGCGTCGATTGTCCTCATTTTCACCGCGACAGACCCCCGTTTTCAGGTATAAAAAGCCCTCTGGTCTTGACCTGACCTTCCCAGGCTCAGCATCGTTTCTCCATCCTCTGCGTTGTTGCCTGGAATTCTTTTTCGTCTTCAGAGAGTGTTCTTCGCTCTTTGCATGTACTCGAACCAGCTCGGGAGCACTCACAACCCCCACCGAGGCGCCAAACACACTTGCGCAGGTTTTCTCGCCGCCCACTGAGTTCGCTCGTCCATTCCTCTACTTTACACACCATGGCCCCTCAATCCTACACGCCCTCTTCGGGGTACAACACTCCCGACTCTCAGCTTGAATCCATCGTTCCAATCCATCCGACCGCTGTGCGTCGCCCAGAATACATCGAGGTTCACTCAGAGAACACTACCTACACCGACGAGCACATCACTGCCAAGTACTTCTATCGTGGTGCTGACGTGGCCATTTCTGACGGTCAGTTCAACGTCACTCCCACCGTGAAGCAATTCGAGTTCCAGACCGCCCGCAAGGTCGCCAAGACTGGGTACGTGAATGACTCTTATCCAGAGTCTGCAGCTTCTTATGGACTCTTGCAGGCTCATGATGATCGGCATGAGTGGCAACAACGGGTCTACGTTGTGCGCTACTATTCTTGCCAACAAGCACCAGATCTCCTGGCACACCAAGGATGGTATCCAGCAACCCAATTATATTGGCTCCGTCCTCCGCGCCTCCACCGTCCGCATTGGTTCTGATCCTAGAACTGCCAAGGAGGTTTACGTTCCCATCTGTGACGTGCTCCCGATGGTTCACCCTAACGACCTTGTCCTCGGAGGTTGGGACATCTCGAGCATGCCCATGGACAAGGCGATGGAACGTGCTCGTGTACTAGATTATGATCTCCAGCGCCAAGTGAAGCCACACATGGCTCTCCTGGGCTCACCTCTTCCTTCGGTCTATTACCCCGACTTCATCGCTGCCAACCAAGAATCCCGTGCCGATAACGTTATCTCCGGTACCGATAAACAGGCTCATCTCGAGCACATTCGTGCCGACATCCGCCGCTTCAAAGCTGAGAACCAACTTGACCGTGTCATTGTGTTCTGGACGGCCAACACCGAGCGTTACAGTGACATCATCCCTGGCGTGAACGACACTGCCGACAACCTTCTTACTTCTATCCGCTCCTCGCACTCCGAGGTGTCTCCCTCGACCCTCTTCGCCGTCGCATCTATTCTCGAGGGTGAGCCCTTTGTCAACGGTGCACCCCAGAACACGTTCGTACCCGGTGTCATCGAGCTCGCAGAACGCGAGAAGTCGTTCATTGGTGGCGATGACCTCAAGTCCGGACAAACGAAGCTCAAGTCGGTCCTCGCCGAGTTCCTTGTGAACGCGGGTATCAAGCCATTGTCCATCGCTTCTTACAACCACCTGGGTAACAACGATGGCCACAACCTCAGCGCGGAGCCTCAGTTCAAGAGTAAGGAGATTAGCAAGAGTAGCGTCGTCGATGACATGGTTGAAGCGAACCACTTGCTTTACAAACCTCCCGTTCCCGTTCTCGGTGTCAAAGGCAAAGCGGCTAAAGGCGAGCACCCTGATCACATCGTTGTGATCAAGTACGTTCCCGCGGTCGGAGACTCCAAGCGGGCCATCGACGAGTACTACTCTGAGATTTTCTGCGGCGGTCGGCAGACCATCAACATTTTCAATGAATGCGAGGTACGTAGACCTCACTACACGCCACCTTTGTTTTTCTCATGGTTTTCGGTGTGCAGGATTCTCTGTTGGCGACCCCACTCATATTGGACTTGTCGATTCTCGCAGAACTACTTACTCGCGTCAAGTACCGCGAGCTCTCTGCTGGTCAGGCTGACTTTGCACCGCTCTACCCGGTGTTGTCGCTTTTGTCCTACATGTGCAAGGCACCCCTGGTCAAGCCTGGCACGGACGTCGTCAACAGTCTCGGCAGACAGCGCAACGCGCTCGATGCTTTCCTCAAGGCTTGCATTGGACTGGAAGGCAACAATGACCTCTTGCTCGAAACGCGTATCTGGTGAAGGGTGACCTGCACTTGGCGCCTTCGAGAACGTTTTTTTGTTCGCCTGTCCATCTCTCTTGCTTCTGACTCCTGATGTGTGTTACAAACCAAGGTTCTCAACAACCGTACAATATCACGTGGACTATCTGTCAGACGTTCAACCGTCGGACGGACATATGTTTTGTTTTTGAATTTCTCTTGCAACTTGGCGCATCTCGGATATCTCATGCCCGCGTATATCCCTCTGAACGTTGTGTGTCGTTAGAGAAATGAATGGTGTTTTGGTTGTAAATGGTCTCGAGCGCATGGTGTGTTCTAATACTTACTCTCAAGGACAGCAGTTGCGTTGGGGGGGACATGGATGTTGCGTCCCGTCTTCGCTACCGGACCAATTGATCATCCATTCTCACCAATACGCGTCTGTGTCATCGTTATCTAGGTACCATTATGAAATTCATCATGACAAGTCGTAACAGCGATCGATCACTACGTCATGACCGCGACTGACATGCTCTGATGGAGATTACAGGTAATACAGATCATGATCACGACCTGCTCAAACGTCCATGCCCGTGTATTTGGCGTACTAGTTTCACCTCAGTAAGCGAACGTCTCACATTGCTAGTGGCGTTGATGTAACAGCTTGTGATAATCCTTGATATCGTTTACCGTACAACCTCAGCACCATGAAGAGATTGAGACATCTAAGCTGAATTCAGTGGTAAAGTCTCGGCTTGACTCTCTCTCGCGCGTCTTCCTTCAGAGCACTCATCAGTTCAACCTGCGAAGAGCATTGGTATCAGCATCACACGTATCATTTCAACCGAGGGCGGCTCACTGTCTGCATGGACGTGGCATCTCTGAACAGGCACGATACTTGTCCCAAAAACGTTTCGGCAGCCAGCTCAAACACCGAATCGTCCACGGGTTCCGACCCAGAACTGGCCTTCGAGACCGACCCCTCTCCTATTTTACGAGGCGGAATGGTCGGCGCCATGGCAGACAAACACATGAACGCAAACGAGCGGGACTGAAATTGACAGTCCCCGCCGTCGCACACCAATTTGGAGGTACGGCTGACAAACTCGAGAATCTGCGCAAATTGTGCGAGGGTGAGGGCCCCACCGCCAAATGCAAGGGTTCGTTCGACCACCAATCCACGCGCGAATATGGTGGACAACCCCTCAATGACGCAAACACGATCATGGACATCCGGGTGAAGAAGGGTGCCGCCCGATGAGAGCGTCCCGGATATAGGGGCTACTGAATGGAACGCGCCACCGGTAGAAAGAACACGTTCAATCAGAAGCGTGTCTTCAGAGGCGTCAGAACCGGCGGTAGTGGGCACCAAGAATACCCGCATCAGGGTATGAAGGTGATTTTTTGCCAGTGGTGTGCCCCAAGCGTCATCGCCCGCACAGAGGGCTGTGGACATCTCAACCTTTCGAATGAATCGAGTGGGCTGAGTGTGAGTTATATGAAACCAGGAATTCAGAGGCATATTCATTGCGACTGGGGGCGTCGACTTGTGGGAGTGACGCGAGAATGGATATTTGAACAGGGTCATGGTGGGTAGTCTGGGCTGACTGAGAGAGCAGAGGAAGGAGCTCGTGGGCGAAAGGAAGTATTCAAAAGGGAGAGAGCCAGGCTTTATACATTCTCGAATAAGCCCCTCTTGAGCTCCACAATACATTCGGTGGCGTAGTATTCCGTACCACCAATTCGGGCCTAGTTGGCGCAGAGGGAAGATGATGAATGGCAAGGCGGGCGCACCTCAAATTAGGGTGACCGACCCAAGCTGGCGTTGTAGCGCCTGATACAAAAGTCTGACTTGGCATATGGACCTTACCGAATAAACTACCGGCAGACAAATACTTACCAGTAACTGGACCGTGACTCAACCCATACCACCGGTGTCGGCACTGTGGGTCCGTCGATTACCAGGAGATGAAGGTGAGTACTAGTCTGAGCCGCCATCGATGACGATATTGGCCATTCGTCAATCGGTCCGTGGTCAACAACCTTAGAAGCTTAGAAGGTTCAACAAACAACAACAAACCGACCCTCTACTATAGTCCAACACCCACATCATGTCAAACGCCGTACGACAACAGTCGGACAACGATGATCCTCAACCACATCTAGTTATATCTGCACATGATGACACTATTAGTAGGCTCGCATATCTCCCCGGCGGACGGCGAGTTGTCACAGGCTCTTTTGACGGAACTGTGAAGGTCTGGAATTCGGTAAACGGGAGGCAAGAAGGGACATCATTGAAGCACGAGAGCACAGTTGTCAGTCTCGCCGTGACCTGGGATGGCACCAAGATCATCAGCGGTGAGGAGGGTGGGAGAATCAGGGTATGGGACGTCGAATCACACAGAGTTATCCAGGGATGGACCCACCCAGTGGAGTACCCCAGGATTGCCATCTCGCCAGATGGTCAACTCATTGCAGTCGGTGATTCTGCGGTGGCTATTGCTATTTACAACATGCAAGGAAGACGAGTCAACGACTCCATCAAAGTCGGTACCAGAGTGTGGTCCGTCTCTTTTTCTCCAAACGGGTACAAACTCGCGTGTGCAACCTTGGACGACATTCGCGTGTATGACATTTCGAGTGGCGTACTCATCCTTGATCCATTGCAATGCGACGAAGCTCGCATTTTGTGCCTGCTGTGGTCACACGATGGCAGCAGGCTCTTCTCTGGCTCGGGGGACACAATGATCCGCTGTTGGAACGCAGACACAGGGGAACAAATTGGACATCCCTGGACAGGTCACACGGACTGGATACGCTTGCTCTCCCTTTCTCCAGATGGATCGATCCTTGCAAGCGCGTCCTGGGATAGAACCGTTCGTTTCTGGGATGCAACCTCTGGTCATCCCGTCGGCCAACCTCTACTGCATGAAGACGATCTACACGTAGTCTGTTTCTCTCCCTCCGGTGAATTCGTGGCATCGGCAGGAGATGATCGAAAGATGTATATATGGCGGGTACC
>JBBPTD010000629.1:0-20455 GCA_038093895.1 Boletus aff. mottiae
CCCTCAATCGTGCGTCTCAGCATTGTTGGTCAACACACACGTGCGTGATAGTACCCTGATGTAACCTCGTCGTGGATCGAGACCGTTCGGGGGAGTACGTTCCCCGTCTCTGGTTCCCCGCCGCCGACGACGACGACTCATCCGACGTCCACAACCACCCATCCGACGTCCACGACGACCCACCCGACCTCTACGACCGCTTCTACGTCGCCTACGAGCACAGGTACTTCGGGGAGCTGCACCGGCGTTTCTGCATGGGTGAGCAGTGTCGCTGTGAGTCGCTTTTCGATTGTATAGCCTCACACGTCCGTCGTTGCTCACGTTTGGCTTGCTTGTCAGTACACGAGCGGGAACAAGGTCACATACAAGTGAGTACATTGCAGGATGGGCGAGTTTGGACAGGACGCTGAATGCACCACCACCCCCTTTTTTTTCTTCTTTTTTTTTCATCTAGCGGCGACCTGTGGACTGCGAACCAGTGGAACGAATATGAGGCGCCAGGAGGTGAGTAGACGTTTGGTTTGGTTTGGGCTGGGCTGGGTTTCTGATGTGCAATACGAAATGTACAGGTTCTTCTGGTGCCTGGACGTACGATAATGCGTGCTAGACATCCCGAGTCGCGCGTGGTGTACCAGCTGAGCGCGTCGTCGCCTTATCTCACACGTGGGCTGGGATTTAGGATGTTTTAAACTTGAGTTAGATGCGACGAGGATGAGTGTATGATGCTACTGATAGATATTCTATATGTATGATTAGAAATTGTACAACGTACATGTCATGGTTCGAATTTCGGCGGAGAGCAATCCCGGATGCCCCGGAGATTGTAACGATGGATCACATCGAGTTCAAGTGCGTCAACAGTTCTCGGTCTGGTTCGGACTCACTGTAATGGTAGGAACATCTGAACACCATGATTGTCAGTTGAAGTCCCAGCGAAAGAATACTCATTGCCAACAACAATGTATTGGTGTTGCTACCTCGTGTCACACTCACAGGCATGTCGAAGGGCTTTTGGACAAATCAAGGCGGGAAGAAAGACATCAAAGAGAAACATACTACTAGGCGAGGTGGGCAGGTCACAAAGGAGAGCCTCGGGCTCGGCCGCAAAGATATACACTGTGTCCTGCATCAATGCTTACTGAATTATCGACACTTACAGCTGTTTGCAAAACGATGCGATTGAAAAATTAAGGGGCCATCCGCAAAAACCTGCAGTGTTCCACTGTGACAGCGTGATAGATAGGTCACACTTTGAGGTGACTGTGACAACTGTGACCCTGTGTTGATTTGCTGATTTGGAGCCCCTAATTACTGTTGGAACCAGCTCATGTCTTCTCTCTTCTCCAACATGATGCCTCTCTACTCAAGAGTGGCTTCTCTTTTCTCAAATACAGCTTCTCATCTCTCAACCACAGATTCTGAAGTCTCCCATTCATCAACCACAGATTTTAAACTTGTCTCCCATCCATCAACTTCCACAGATTCTAAACATGTCCCCCATCCATTATCCCAGCCTGATCCCTTCCGCACACATGCCCCATACAATATTTGGTCTCCATTTGCACAACCATATCAATCAAACTGGCCAATGAAGGATTTCTGTGATGCCCTCCACAAGACTCGTGCAGACTCATCAAAACTTGCTATCCGCTCTGTGGAATATTGCAAGCAGCTTGATCATGATGGATATTGGCATGAATACCTGATCTTCCAAATTGTCCCTTTTGACCCAAGTCCCAAAGAACAGAGGTATATTGAAGTCAAACGGGTTACAATGTATGGTCCCTGTTCAAGTTGGGTTATGGACAAAGTGGCTGTTCTTGGAGAGGAGAGGCCCCTCATTGACCAAGCTGTTGAGGAATCCCTGGCCACCATTATCTGGTTGGAGTCCATTGGCACCACAATTCCTAGCCTCCTTGATGTGTTCGACAACATCCAACTTCTCTCCTTGACATATCCTCACTGCACCTTTGCTACCCACCAGTGCCACTGGTTTGCCCGGGCAGTCTTCAAGTTGTTATGGAGGACCTATTACTCTCGTCAACCAATTGATCATTATCATTTCCAGAGGCTGCTTGGCTCAACCTCAGTACCTTCCAACATACTCAAGTTTGCAGAATACAAGAGAAAATGCACAGACATATGGAAGAAAAGGGGCAGTGATCCATTGCAGTGATGTGCATATGCCATCACATCTTTCTTTGTCCAGGTCAGTACTTGTCATTTCCTTATTTTTTTGGCCTGGTACTGACTTGCCTGTGTGTGTCTGGCAGGTTGGATATTTCCATGTCCATGATGATCATGCTCGTCTTCTGATGGGATTGCAAATGGGAAAATTGGGCAGAGCAACACCAGTTTGGCTTTGGCTCAGAGTGCTGAATGAGAAGGCAGGTTTCTTTTGTACAATGGTCTTGAAGCCTGAGGCTTCTAGTGACTCCCGAGTGATAGGACCAAATGTTGGGAACAGAAAAGAAGAAAGGACAGACAGCTCGCTCAATGGCAGTCAATAATTGTTTCATGGCAGCAATTTTGAAAACAGCATTCCTTGATGCTAACTACCAGTGTGCCATTCGATCGAGGATCCCATTTTCCTCTTTGTCTAGCAAGTCCTTCCCAGGTTGTGCTATCAGCTTCATCATATCGATCCAGAGGCCCATCCACAACACAAAACAACGTATACTTGTCGAAAGGGCGGTTGGATCCAGAAGCGTTCTACAAGGAGATTGAAAATTCATCGAGTGTCATAAATGACTTGAACGCCATCCAGTGAAGTTGGTATCTGTTCATGCGTGAGCACATGTAGGAGCAGAACGCCATTTGGGTCAGTCACAAGGCAGGCTGACGCGTGACGATCCGAAACTTGGAGTTACGCTGCCTATACACCCTGCCATATACCCTGCCTGGAGGGTGTACAAGGCTTCATGTCCTCAGTCGTCCGCCACTCAAGTACTCACCATTCAACGGGCTTCAACGGTGTCGTTCATTCTCGCACTCGCTCAGTTACGGAATTTAGATGGTCGCGTGGACGAGGACGGACACATGACCCCCGCCAGCACGCGCGTACATATAAAGACCTCCCAGCTTAGAACAGAGTCGAGTCCAAATGGCCCTCCGCTTCTTGCTCGCCCTTTCTCTCCTCCACAGCGTTTGGGCGCTCTGGCCCATCCCCGCTACCCTCAGCACCGGCAACACCGCCCTCGTGCTCTCTTCCAACTTTTACTTTGACGTCGCCGTTCAAAACGCGCCTGCAGACCTCCACAACGCTATCCAACAGGCGCAGCACTACCTCGAGAACGACAAGCTCGGTCGTCTCGTCGTCGGTCGCGGTGCCAACGACTCTGCCGCGCTCACCAATGCCAAATCGCTTCCCTCGCTCAAGCTCTCCCTCGTTTCCGGCGTGACTGTCAACCCCATTGTCATCGAGTCTGTCAAACCCCTCGGCACGCGTAGCGAAGAATACGTCCTCACTGTCCCGGCTGATGGCAGTCCCGCGACGCTGTCTGCCAACTCGACGTTGGGTCTCTATCGTGGGCTGACGACGTTTGGCCAGATGTGGTACTACTATGGGGGTAAGACGTATACACTCGAGGCTCCGATTTCGATCACGGACGTTCCTGCTTATGTGCGTGTCTTTTTTTTGTCTTTGCGTACGGGTGACAGTGTGCTGAGGTGACGCGGTCCAGCCTTACCGTGGATTTGGACTCGACACCTCGAGGAACTAGTGCGTACCGAGTTAGTGTTTTCTCGGTGGATGTGGCATAATATTTGTCTAGTTTCCCAGTTGCAGACTTGCAAAGGACGCTCGATGCGATGAGCTGGGTCAAGATCAACACTTTCCATTGGCACATCACCGACAGTCAGAGTTTCCCGCTCGAGGTTGCTCAATTCCCGCAGCTGGCCACCAATGGTGCCTACTCTGCTGATGAGACCTACAGCGAGAGCGACGTGCAAAATCTCGTTCAGTACGCTGCCGAGGTGCGTTTCGTTGGCTTCATGTGACTCGTTGCTCATTTCGCGTATGTCGTTGGTAGCGCGGTATCGACATCATCATGGTGCGTATGATGGGATAAGTATCGGGTTGCAGCTGACTCGGTCCTCAGGAAATCGATACCCCAGGGCATACCGCCATTATTGGCACGACCTACCCTGAATACGTCGCCTGCATGGACGCCTCTCCTTGGTTAACCTACGCCAACGAGCCCCCGGCTGGCCAGCTTCGCTTTGCTCTCCCAGAGGTCGTCAACTTCACCACTGCGCTCCTGAGCAGTGTCGCCAAGACTCTGCCCTCGTACTACTTTAGCACCGGGGGTGATGAGCTCAATACCAACTGCTACGTCAATGATACCCTCACCCAGCAACAACTCAAGTCGGCCAACACCACCCTCGCGGGTGCCCTTGCCACGTTTACGAACAGCACCCACAGCGCACTCATCGCGGAAGGCAAGACCCCTGTGGTGTGGGAAGAGCAGGTACTCGTATGGAACCTGACGCTATCGAAGGAGACTATCATCATGTGGGGTTTCTGACATCCGACAGAGTACACACGCTGATTATCCATTGATAGGATCTGGATCTCATCCGAAGACGCAGCTGCCGTGGCCAACTTGGGATATCGCATTGTTCACGCACCGTCCAACTACTTTTACCTCGTGCGCGTGCTTTCCTTTTTTCGATGCACCCGTTCCTGATTCCCATCATATAGGATTGTGGTGCAGGTGAGTGGTTGGGAGACGATCCCGCTGGGTAGGTCATGTGCTTGTATCATGCATATGATCAACGTGATTGACTCCGTTGGCGTCATTATTTAGAAACAGCTGGTGTGATCCCTTCAAGACGTGGTCCGAGGTCAGCGGGTTTCTTTGCGATCACCTGCACATACCACGGCCCGGGCCTAACGCGAACCTTTTTTCTCAGTCCTACACCTTTGATCCGCTCGCCAATTTGACCGAGTCCCAGTATTCGCTCGTTCTCGGAGGTATGTTCTCTTTCATCCTGCTATGCGTGTTGGGTCGTTGACAACAAGACTAGGTGAACAAATTCTCTGGGCCGAACAATCCGGGCCAGAGAACCTGGACTCGATCGTCTGGCCGCGGGCTGCCTCCTCGGCCGAGATCTTTTGGAGCGCGAAGCAGCCTTCGGGTGCACCGCTCAATGTATCCGAGGCATTGCCACGTCTTCATGTACGAGCTTCGTCTGTCAATGTCCGGTTTCTGTGTTTCTGACGCCGTCGCGTGTTGAACAGGATGTGAGGTATAGGATGGTCCAGAGGGGTTTGAACCCGATCAACTTGCAGCCACAGTGGTGTGCGCTGAGACCGCATGCGTGCGATTTGTATGCTTGAACGCCTTGAATTGGCGGTATGGGATGTGTTCTTTTGGGTTCATAAGGTTCGTTTGTCAGAATGTGTTACTCGTTGAATACTAATTATGAATCATGAGTTCGTAAAATTCGAGATGTGATGCGTATAATTCGGAGGCGCGTTCATCTCACAACCTAAAGGTAACGAGAATCAAGCCCATCTCGTACGAGTCTTGTATATGTCGGGGAAGTGGGGTTCAGGGACGGTACCACCTTGCGGGACTGCGGTTTCCTCGGACTTCTTCAGCTCGTCAGGCCTTCGGCCACATTTACTCCGATTCTAGACGTACTAACACATCTACTCTGACATGTACAACTCACATCTTGACTAGTCTGTGTCATACAGGAATTGATCGGTTGTGTGTGTAGCGAAAAAAAAAAAGTACCTATGGAGAAGGTCACGTCAAGTCAAGACCGACGAGTCGGACAGGTTAAAGTTGAGACATGCATTGATAGGGGTCGATTACAATTCCGAGTCCGATCTCCCACTGGTAACCATGAGTGTAATCGCATTGCAGACAGCGTTGCACGACCGCAGCCCGTTGATTAGCGGATTATGCGCCATCCCAGACTATCAGCGTATCCTATACTACAGGCATGGTGACCTCCTTCGGTGAGCAACTTCAAGTGGACTCCCTACCGTAGTGTCTGAAGATCTGACCGCCGAGCGTGTAGTTGTGTCGATTTTGCCAACGCTGAGGCGGACGACCTCGAAGCATTGTATCGCGCTTGCAAACCGGCAGAGTTTGGCCGAAACGGAGAGAGCGTGCTCGACGAGTCGTATAGGAAAGCAGGAAAGATGGACCCCATCTCGTTCTCGACGCTCCTGGATCCGCACAGCCTTGGAATTCATGAGCAGGTGTCAAAGGCGTTGCTCACCCAGTGCCACGGGACGATGGATGCCGAGTTGTACAAGTTGAACGTGTATGGTAAGCACTCTCGCAACTGACGCCCTCATCGCTCTTGACCAATATTCCTTGTTGCAGGAAAGGGTGATTTCTTCAAGGCACACAAGGACACGCCCCGGGATAAGAACATGTTTGGGTCGTTGGTTATCCTGCTTCCCACTGCCCACGAAGGTGGTCAATTCGTACTTCGTCAGGGCGAAAAGGAGTGGACGCTCGATCTCGCCAGCGAGTTCGCGATCGCTACGAAGCCCTCTGTTTACTTTGTCGCATTCTATGGTGACGTTGAGCACGAAGTCTTGCCCGTCACATCCGGTTACCGTGTCACATTGACTTATAACCTCTACCATAAGCCTACCCAACCCAGCACCTCGTCGATCTTCACTCCGCTCCATCTCAAACTTAAGCAGGCGCTGGTTGATCTAGTGAACGACAAGTCGAAACTCCCCAATGGTGGATATCTGGGATTTGGTCTCGTCTATGAGTATGTTCACACAGGGCATAATCTGCTCGAGCTGCTGTTGGGCCAGCTGAAAGGATCCGACCGTGCACTGGCGGACGTGTGCGACGAGCTCGGTCTTCGTTATTCTCTCCGGCTCCTTTATCGCGGGATCACTGAACCGTTCGTGAACTTCATCACCACCAAGGAACTTGACGTGGAGGACTGTGGAACAGAGGTCGATTGCAGTGAATATCTTGAACAGGCGCTGAGAGGGTTCACCATTGACCAAGCTGAAGGTATCACGTTCGTTGGAGCGCGATATCCATTCAAACCCGTGATTTTGGAGGAGGGTAATGTGTACGACTATGGCCCGTGGTTGAAAGCGCTTTACAGGACCCCGATCACGGAAGTGCTGGAGATTACGCGGATGAAATCGTCGGTGGATCACGCGACCACGTTCACGGTGCACACCGGCAATGAGCCCATGTCGACTTGCTTTTACGGGACCGCATGTATGTTGATTGCCGTGGAACCAGCAGAGTCGCGCGAAGTTGTTGGGTTGTAAAAGTATGAGAGTGGACATGACATGTACTGCTACAAGCTTTCTCTACTCACTGCAATAAAAGTCTACATTCGATATTGGTGTGCCGTCCCCCAATGACATTGGAACACCAGAATTGCTGATCAGAACGAAATGCGACGTCTGTGGGATCCTGTTCCTTGTTCCTTGCCACCCCTTGGCGGCACTCCGAGTCTGTCTGCCTTGGACCGTCGGCCTTGGGGATCTTGTCGGAGCCGCGCCGTCTGGAAGTTATTTGTGTTTGTTTGTATCGTGTTATGGTTAATCTAAGTGACTAAGTGACCACAACGTCAGTCGTAGCAAAAAATCCACGACAACTGGACCGGATATACATAGCAACGCTCAGTTTTGGTGTGTTCACCCATCAATACTTTATTCTGGTTTCTCAGCTATCTCATGAAGTTGCATGAATTACGTGCTAACTTGAAGTTGGGTGTTGCAAACGTGATGCTATGCGATGCATGTAGTACATGTATGGCAAAGATTGTAGTCATGCTCATCTATCGAAACACAGCGATCGGAAACCCGAAACATGTCACTGCGTGCGTGAGATACTGTTCCCAACTCTTGTTGTTTTGCCATACTGACCCCATGACAGTATGTATATGGATCGATGGAACGTAACGGTAAGTTTAACTTTCTCTCCCACAGGCAAAGGAATCAAATTGCCCAATCAGTGTTGCTCAATTATCACAGCTCGGTATTGTGCGAGACTGTACCCGTGACTTCAAGCTAGAATAGAACGTTTCCCAAGGGCACGCTAGAGTTGATCCACCCCCTGACTTTGTTCACTTCTTGGCTCCCTGATCTTGCAGTCGGGCCACCAAAGGGTAAGCATGTGACTCGCATACAAACTACATTGCTGAATGCGCCTTTGAAGGAACCCTCTGCACTCCGTCGCTACCCCCTTCCATCCATGCGGTACCAGTACCTCTCTTTATCATTGTCTTCTTCAAGTAATGATTGCGTGGCCGGCGACCGATTGTTATCTCTGTGACTTGCTTCCGGGACCGTAGTGTCTTCATACACTCACTCTTCTAGCTTGGTCTCGAGTTCTTCTGGTGCGACCTCACCCACACCATTCCTATTCCATAAGGTGGACCAACCAAAATCAGCTCGAGTTGTGGTATTTAATACTATGGAATAGTCAGCTCCTCTTGCAGTTCCTTAGTGCCTTTACATCGGTCTTGCGTCGACGTCATGGCTACCTTTCGCTCTAGCGTCACCGCGTCCCTGATCCTCTCATTTCTGTTCGGATCAATTCATGCTGTTCCGTTGGTGGAAAAGCTTGGGCGTCTCAGTGCCCCTGCTCGTGACCTCTTAAAAAGGACTACACCAGCCCCACCCTACTTCTTAGCCTACAACGACAAGTGGCTCAACCCGTTGCCTTCTGCATCAAATCTCGTGGTAAGCAAGATGTGCATGCTCACAAGTCAGCATTCCCATCCTGATCCTTGTGCACTCAAGGGATTCAACGCCTTGCAAGTGTTTATTCGATCGGGTCTGTGGCGCGATTAACCCGATTCTCAGTGCCCTCACCTTTTTACTGGCTTCTGGTTCGGTCGATGAGGCTCAGAATTGGCAGGAGCTGACAGCCAGCCAGCGGAGCTCTTACTTGTCAGAGTATAACGCCGCTGGAATCTCGTTGATCGTCTCTGCTTTTGGGTCCACTGAGACCCCGACCTCGTCAGGCCTCGATCCCGTGAACACGGCGAATAGCATTGCTTCATGGGTGATCACATATGGGGTCCTGGGTGTTGACGTCGACTATGAGGTCCGGGCTGTGCTGATGTTTTTGGCTATGCGAGGGTAACTCATGACGATGGGATAGGATTTTACTGCATTTAACAGTGGAAACGGCGCTGCTGAGACGTGGCTGATTAGCTTCACCAAGCAGCTCAGGACGCAACTTCCTCAGGGAGAGTATATCCTGACTCATGCTCGTCAGTCGTTTCTCATGTATTTTTTTTCGGAGTCTGACGTGTAACTCATAGCGGTCGCACCATGGTGAGGGTTACCACCGAATTGGTAAACAATGGAGATGGTTGATGAGCTGAGTTGAAATTAGGTTCTCCCCTGGCATGTGGTCCGGAGGAGGATATCTCGCGGTCGACAAAAGCGTCGGATCTTTGATCGATTGGGCAAGTACGCGTAGTTTTGTCGTCTACTCGTTCGACTGATCGCTCGTCCAGTACAATGTTCAAGTATGTTCACTGGCTGAGACTTATTTCGTCGACGATCGCTAACTCGTCGATCGCGACGCAGTTCTATAATCGTGAGTGCTCCGCTGGAATTCTCCTCGAATATGATATGCTGATGCCTCTCTCGCTCGATCACAGAGGGAGCGACGGAATACACGACATGCGCTGGCCTCTTGACAGCCTCCTCGTCGGTCTGGCCCCAAACGGCACTCTTCCAGATCTCCGCCAACGGCGTCGCGCTCGACAAACTCGTCATTGGAAAGCCAGGTACGAGTGCGGACGCGAGCAACGGGTACATAGACCCTTCGACGCTCGCGACCTGTGTCGCACAGGCTGCTTCTATGGGATGGGGTAAGTCTCCTCCCCCTTTTCTCCTTGTCAGAGAGCAGTACATACTCACCCGCGATGTACACGTCCATGTTAGATGCCGGTGTGATGGTATGGCAGGTATGTCCCCCCAATCGTGCGTCTCAGCATCGTTGATCAACATAAACATGCGTGATAGTACCCTGACGCAACCTCGTCGTGGATCGAGACCGTTCGGGGGAGTACGTTCCCCGTCTCTGGTTCCCCGCCCCCGCCCCCGCCCCCGTCCCCGTCGCCGACGACCACGACCACGACCTCAAAGCTTACGTCGACCACTTCTATGAGCACGACTAGTCCGTTGCCTACAGGTACTACGACCAGCCCGGCGCCTACGAGCACAGGCTCGAGCTGTTCGGGTGTCTCCGCGTGGGTGAACAACATTGCCGTAAGCCGCAACTCGGCTGCACGTATACCGAGTCGTCTTGCTCAATTCCTTGTATAGTACACCACCGGGAACCAAGTCGCCTACAAGTGCGTATAAATCACCTATTTTGTTGGACTCGACCGGGTGTTAGCATTGGTTGGACACTGATGCACCCCTCCAGTGGCAATCTTTGGACTGCAAACCAATGGAACGAAGATGAGACGCCAGGAGGTAAGCATGCGCTTGGTTTCATTCATTTTTGCGCGTAGGGTGTCTCACGCACGTATACGCCATGCTGAAGGTTCCTCTGGTGCCTGGACGTACGACGGCGCGTGCTCGCCCGGCACAGCTACTCCGACGGCTACGAGCACTCCGTTGACCACGACGGCCATTTCGACGACTGCGATGCCCACTTCGACGACTGCAACGGCTACTCCGACGACTACAGCGGCCACCCCGTCACCTACTAGCTGTGCGGGTGCCTCTGCGTGGGTGAATAACGTCGCTGTAAGTCGCCACTCAACTTGGAGTACATCGGGTCGTCATTTCTCACTCTGGATCCTCCCTGTCTACTCTAGTACATCACCGGGGACCAAGTCACCTATGGGTGAGTACATTTCCTCACGTCCGCGGACTCTTCCGGGTGCTAGGACTGTTGGGCGGACACTGACGCACCCCTTCACCCTTTCTAGTGGTGACCTGTGGACTGCGAACCAGTGGAATGAGGATGAGACGCCAGGAGGTGAGCGCGCGTTGGTGTCATTCATTCATCCGAGCTGGGTTTCTCATCCACGTGTGTTTGCGATGCGTAAGGTCCTTCTGGCGCTTGGACGTACGACAAGGCGTGCTAGGTGTCCCATGTCCGCGTTGTGCGCAGCTAGTTTCCTCAGCACATTGGCTGACATGGGTTCAAAGTTGGGTTGGACGGATGAATGGAGATGACGAGAATGAATGTACATACTATGATTAGGATTGTAAGATTAAGTTTGTGTTTAATTAAATACTGTGTGTAATGTCTCAATCTGGCTGTGTGACGACATGACGGAGCAGCAAGTCAAATCACACCGGAAACATGTCGCGTTCCGCCGTTCACACATCAATATTTTCGATTCTTCGGTTGTAATCCTCTGACCTGACACTTGAAGTTGAAATAGTATTACTAGGTGCCAACTTGAACATGTACACGCTTCAAGTTGGGCCCACTGGCTATGTCGCTGCGAATGTAATGCCAAGCTTGCAACACACGCACATCGTCTAGCAAACGATACAGTTGTTATTGTTGTTCTAGCCCATCATGTTTCTTTCTGAGAAATCCAGCATCCAGAAGTCACGAGTCACGAGTGAGTGATACCTCATTTTCCAACTCGATGTTATTTTGCAACACCAGTAGGCTCATGACAGAAAACGCTAGAACGTCGACAGTAACTGGTTTGTAGGTATGGCATCAGATCAACATCGTCTGATTGGTGTCACTCGGCTATCGTAGCTCGGGCGGCGCACGCGTCTGCTACGCTCGTGACCTCAAAGTGGGAATAGACGTTTCCTAAGAGTGCACCCGAGCCAACACATCCCTTGGAGGCAGTAGAGCCAAAAGGATGATCACGTGAACTCGGCGTGCGCATACTGTGTCGCGGAATGCACCGCATGCGTACGCCTTTGCCTATCATGTGGCATCCGTATCATGCATTGATGTTCCTTGTCTACTTTGAGGCATGTCTGCATCACTAGTGAGTCGCCTTTATCTCGATCTGCCCAGTGGTCTCCCTCCTCGACCGCAATACCTTTATTCGCTCACCTCGCCGGTACCGTCTAGGAGTGATCGTACCTTGTCCATAGGGCATCTTGTTGGGTGACTTTATTCACGTCGTTCCTGTCTTCCATGAGGTGGACCGACCAGAATCAGCTTAGGGTGTGGTATTTAATACCATGTAGCGACCACCTGGTCTCGCAGTTTCTTTGTACCGTTACCTTGCTCTTGTATCGGCGTCATGGTTTCCTTGCGTTCTGGCGTCTCTGCGTCCCTGATCATCTCTTCTCTGTTCGGATCAATCCATGCCATTCCGTTGGCGGAAAAGCTTGGACGTCTCAGTGCCTCTGCTCGTGACCTCTTGAAGAGGACTACACCCGCTCCGCCCTACTTTTTAGCTTATAACGACAAGTGGCTCAACCCGTTGCCGTCCGCATCCGATCTAGAGGTAAGCAAGATGTGCATGTTTCCAGGTCAACGTTCTTATCGCTGATGCTCGTGCATTCTAGGGATTCAACGTCTTGCGAGTGGTCATTGAACAGCGTTTGTGATGCAATTGACAAGAGTTACCAGTGCCCTCACTTTTTTGTTGTCCTCGGGCGCCGTCGACGAGGCTGAGAATTGGGAGGAACAGACGGCCAGCGCGCGTAGCTCCTACTTGTCAGAGTACAAGGCCGCTGGCATCTCACTCATCGTTTCTGCCTTTGGATCCACGGAAACGCCCACTACGTCAGGCCTCAATCCGATGACCACGGCCAACACCATGGCTGCGTGGGTGATTGAATACGGGATACAGGGTATTGACGTCGACTACGAGGTACTGCTTGTGTGCTTTTCTTCGTTGATGACGTGACGGTCACTGATAACGAGGGGATAGCGGAGGTACTGCTGAGACGTGGCTGATTACCTTTACCCAGCAACTCCGGACACAGCTTCCCCAGGGAGAGTATATTCTCACTCATGCTCGTCAGTCCAGTCGTTTCTCGTACTCTTGTTTGACAATGTCTAACGTGTAGATTGTAGCTGTCGCACCGTGGTAAGTGCCATTACCGAGCTGGAGAACGATGTATATACTTGGTGAGCTGACCTGAAACAAGGTTCTCTCCAAATTTGTGGTCGGGAGGAGGATACCTTGCCGTGGACCAGAGCGTCGGATATTTGATCGATTGGGTGAGTAAACGTAAATTTATCCTTCATGCACTCCGCTGATCGTTCGTCCAGTACAACATTCAAGTATGTTCAATAATGTACTACATCGACGAACACTAGTAACTCGCCGATCGACAACGCAGTTCTATAACCGTGAGCACCTCGAATGCTCACCAACGTGAAAACGAATGACATGCTAATATTTTACAGAGGGATCGACGGAGTATACCACATGCGCTGGCCTGCTGACAACCTCTTCGTCGACCTGGCCCGAATCAGCCCTCTTCCAGATCGTCGCCAACGGCGTGTCGCTCGACAAACTTGTCATTGGTAAACCAGGCACGACCAAGGAGGCGAAAACTGGATACATCGACGCCACAACCCTCGCGTCCTGCGTCGCTGAGGCTGCTTCCGAGGGATGGGGTAAGTTGCCCGTCCCCATTTCTCGTCGCGTGCTCACCTCCCATGTCAGATGCTGGAGTGATGGTGTGGCAGGTATGTCCCCCCACATTACGCGTTTTAGTGTTGGTTGGCGAGACGAGTGTTGGTCTTGGTGTGTATGATAGTATCCTGAATCGACGTCGTCGTGGATCAAGACCGTACGAGGGAGTACGTGGCCTGTCTCAAGTTCTCCGGCGCCGACCACGACCACGACGACCACGACGGCAACGACGGCAACGACAACGGCTACCTCGTCGGCCACGAGCACCGCTACACTAGGGAGCTAGGAAGCGAAGATGGCGGCCGCCGGCAGGTGAGCGTGTTCGGTAATGCTCGTTGATTTGCGAGGCCTTCATGGATGCATACATGTACTTAAACGCTCAAGGTGCTCGGCCTAATTGATGACCCCGCCGATATGCTAGAATTGATTTTTCGATCAGAAAGTGGCCCATTTATCGGAGGAATGTAATGAAGATGATCGATTGATGTACGATTGTTAGTATTGGATTCGCTTTTTCACCATGCACTATCACGCCCAGGGTCCCCGTTCATTTGGCTGGGTTGTTCTTACACGCGCACGCTGGCAGAGGACGAGTGGGGACAACTCCCTTCTCCGCCGCTGCCACATCCTACTAGAAGATCCGACCACGTGTCTGCGCTCCCATCAATGTGGCAAACCAAACGCCACAGAAGATACGTTGAGTGCTAGGGAGAGTCAGTGTCAAAGTTACCTTCCCAAGTAACCGCCACAAACAGCCGCACCAACACCGCGCTGGGCGCCAATCATCCCCTGAAAGAACCCCACAGAAAGAGCCTACATGCACCTCACCCTCTCCAGCGAAGCGGTGCGCAACGCCATCATGACCAACGAGAGCGGCCAAATCTTGTCCAAGGCCTTCCATGCGCTCAAACTGGGACCCTCCCAAGGGACGACGACGATTCAAAAATCAAGCCCAACGACGATCCCACGGACATGCGCGATCAGTTTGAGGTGTTGGCGCAGATCGAGTGGCATTTGACGACGTCATCGACGTTTCGGATGCATGGTCAGGAGCTGCCATCGGACACGCGTCTTTGTGGAAAACGTACGTTTACAGGGCCAGACGGTCGTTCGTATAGGTGGGATATGCAGAAATAATGTGGTGGTCAGCGTTACTTGTCCTGTGGTGTCGGTATGTATGCGTTGCTTATCTGACCCTCGCAGCTGTCGCGTAATGACGAGACGCGGATGGAACTTGTGCGATACCATAGGGCCACGCTTGGCCCAAACGGAAGCCATATCTTGATATCCATCCTGAAGTGGTGCACACGCTAGATGTGACCGTGGTCACGTTTGTGTATATCGAGAAGCTTTACATGGATAAGGAAAGAGCGGCACAGAGGAATAGTAGAGGTGGACCATTGGGGTCGGCGCGCGCTGCTGTCTATCGCGGTGGCGTGTCTAACAGCTGAGCGCAAATGGCATGTGAACCTTGTGTGCAGGAAAAGCAGAGTTGAGGTCGAGGACTGGTACATCATTAATCAGCAATGGGAAACGCTAAACCATGTACCCATCTTCGCAGGGAATTCAGTCGTGTGACACTAATCTTCGGCCGATAGAACAGGCCAGAACACGAGTAGCGGATCAATAAGCAACGCTATAAACAAGGACCCAATACGGTTATGGCGCCATGTGCACATTGCAGGTCGTGTGACATGGAAATTTGGGTGTTCAACGAGACTGAACGCCGTGAAAGAGGGTTTTTCAGGCCATTTGACACGGCATTTCATGGAGAATGATGCTTGTCGTCTGTAATTGACACTCGCATGGGCTTGCTCGGTTTCCGTCCACGAAACAATCAAGCGCTGCCCAATCAGTTATAGGTCGTGTGAGCACTGTGGAGCTAAGCAGGGATAGCGCAGGCGCTATAAACAAGATTCGCCGCAATGGAGTCCAGAAAAGCCTAGCTTGGGACCCGGTGGCCTTCATAACCGCGAAGAACGACCGAAACGGAGTGACTTGGGTGTGTTCTCAGGCTGCTCCCGAGTAGCATAAATACTGGCAAACACCCCTCTCACAGCACACCCTCCACCGTAGCTTGCTCTTCACACCACACCATCATGACCGCCCTTCACACCAAAAAATCCGCAGATGTCGACAAACCAGGCATGCTCTCGCGCGCCAGGACATTCCTCGCTGTCTTGGGTGGGGTCTATGTCCTCATCGTGCTACTCATGACAGTTCCATTCATTCAGTCCCAGTGAGCAAGATCGGCAATTTAGCTCTCGATTAACTAGATGGCTTACACAGGTATCGTGGAGGAAAGTCTCATATACATGCATGCATTGAAATTGCCATGGAACGCACGCTTCGATGCACCAGAGCGTCATGGCTTGGCACGTACGTCCTTGATCCCCGTTTTGGCATGTCTGGATGCAAATAGGCTGACTCGACCGCTGATGATTGTCAGCCGGCAAGACCTTCAACTTCAGGATCACCACCCCGGACAACTATACCCTCGGCGCTTGGTTCATTTTGTCTGACGACCACTATCACTCGCTGCCATTCCCACCGTCGCCCTCCGCAGCAGAGACGCATTTCGCGGAAGCACTTCGGTCACGTCCGACGATGCTATTTCTGCACGGAAACAGTGCCACCCGCGCCATTCCGGGGCGTGTCCAATACTATAGCGCCTTTGTATCGAGGCTCCAAACCAACGTGTTAGCCATCGACTACCGCGGATTCGGAGACAGCCAAGGATCTCCGAGTGAACGTGGTCTCGCCACAGACGCACGTGCGGCCTTTGACTGGTTGATTGCCAATGGTGCCACCCCAGAGAACGTCCTCGTTGTTGGCCACAGCCTGGGTACCGCCGTTGCGTCGTCCCTTGCTGTGTCCCTCTCCGAGGAATCGACCCGAGTTAGGGGGCTTGTCCTCATGTCCCCGTTTACGTCCATGCATACCCTCGTGGACACATACAGCGTATTCGGCGTGTTTCCGGTCATGCTTCCGTTGACCGTGATACCCCGCGCTGCAGGTGAGTCCATCGATGAGAATATCCAGACTCTCGAGTTGACGTTTGCCAGAGCTCTACAAAAAGTTTCTCGTCCATAGATTCGATACGTTGTCCATCATCACAGTAAGTCTCTCTTCGTGCCTCGCTTATGAATCAGACTGTCGAACGTGCGTCGCAGAGAGTCAAAGTGCCCGTATTGATAGTACACGCAGAAGACGATTTTGACATCTCGCACACGCACTCGGATGCACTCTTTGACGCGCTCATAAACCCCTTTTTGCCGTCCGTAGACCCGCTCCCGAGCGACCCGCATTCGTGGACAAGGGAGCACTGGCACACGTTCCAGACGCAAATGGCGACCAAGCGTGCGACGCGGGAAATGCTGTTGGTCCGGACGGATATGCCCCATTTTGGTGCCATGGACACGTTTGCGGCGTCCAACGAGACGGTCGTGTTGTTGAAGACGCTGACAGGGTCTCATAATGACGTGGGAGCTTTGGAGGGTACCCAAGAGGTCATGCGAACGCTGTTTTCGTTGGCCTAACCTGGTAGATAGCAACTGGGAGGTTTAGGGAGGATACCATATCACATACTAGGTTACCAGATCATACATGTTCGTGCTCGTAAGGGGAGCGTCGAACTCGATCCCACCGATTGTATACACATACGTTCAATGCATACTTGTGTTTCCTTGCTGCGCGTTGGACGAGGGGCGTCCCGAAGTGGATTAGCGTCAAATCGAGGATACCTGCTTCCTCATCTTCAGTTCAACAATACATACATGACAATCAAACTTGTTATTTGTCCATTTCTCCAGCACACCCTCCCCCCTCAGGTCTCAAGATCTCATCCACGTCCTGCAAAAGGCACCCCAGTCGCCCTACAAGGTTGGGTGAGCAAAAACAAAAACAAAAACAATCCGAAACCAGGCGTACATGATATTGAAATCCAGTACCGTCACCGAATTGGGCAAACTCGCAATGTGCACGACCGTCTGCGCAACGTGGACAGGATCAAATGTGGGCTCGACGACACGCCGTCCGTCGGGTTGGAGCGCACCGAGGGTATGGCCGGCTGCCATGCTGGTATGGGCGTTACCTGTTGTCCGATCGTGAGTCGATGCTTGTCGTTGGCGCACACAAGAGAGAACGAGGCGCAGTGGAACGTACCAATGTCGATCTGAGTCACGGAAATATCAAACTGGCGTCCTTCGATGGTGCTGGACTTGGTCAGACCTGATATGGCGTGTTTGGAGCATGCGTATGCCACAGAGTGTGGTCGTGGGACGTGCGCAGCGAGTGAGCCATTGTTGATGATTCTACCTGTTGGTGGAAACGCACAGTGTGAGAGATCCCCGCGATGAGCTGAGCACAATCACTTGCCTCCCGTTGGGGTTTGCGATTTGAAAATTTTGAATGCTTCACGCGTGCAGAGGAACGATGCGACGAGGTTCACGTTGACGACAGAAGTGAAGAGCTCGAGCGGCATGTCCTCGATTGGGTGCGCTTTGTCTGACATTCCCGCATTCTTCCCACCCCAATCAGCCAAGGGAAGAAGCAGACGATCGGGCGAAACGGGGACATACGTTAAACAACAAGTCGAGCCTACCAAATCGGTGGATCGTCTGCTCAAAGAGACGCTTGACAAAAACTTCGTCGGTGATGTCACCATCGACGACGAAACACTTCTCGGGGTCCGCACACGCGGCTTTCGTTTCTTGCAACTCGGGCAGACGTCGTGCCGTCAACGTGAGACGCCATCCCGCAGCTGAAAGCGCAATCGCGGTGTGCTTCCCAATGCCTGTGTATGCGTTGCAAATTACGCATCAGCGATCAGCGCAACCCGATACCAGTAACGGAGAACGTACCGGATGAGGCGCCGGTAATGATCGCAACCTTTTCAGTTGACATGACGAGGGCTCCTAGACAGAGTTTAATCGTTGCGTTGCGCTGTTGGAGAGAATCTAACCACCGTGGCACTCTGAACGATCAGAGCGAATCCCACGATGTCACAGGTACGAAAGCCCGCTCCACCCGCTCCGGGGGGTGCACATGATCGTGGCCAACATCTTGACATCAACGCATCATCTGATAGACTCGGCTAACCATAAGCTGACTATTAGTAGCGTTGACGTCTTTCTCCGACACCATTTGAGTCTTGAGAACAAAAAGCTCTATGGATATGGACGCACCGCCTTTTAATTCCCGTGTCGACCTGGTGTAGGCGGCCGTCGACGAGAAGTCATTGTCGCAAGCCTTTATGAACTTCATTTGTAGACGCACGCCATTCGAGTGAACAAGCAACTCACATGTGTCCTGCTCCTTTGGGCCATCCGACTCTCATGAGAGCACACCGAAGAGACGAGTGCAAGAAAGATGCATTCGTATGATTAATATGGGTGAGAATGGGTGCGCGGTATCGCATGCAATCAGATACGCGTGCCAAGGACACGAGATCTAGATTTGTTTAGTAGCACATTGCCTGAACAGATCCTCTTCTCTCGAATAACAACATCTTTCTACGAATCTCCTCGGGGTCGTTCAAGGGTCGTCCAATGGTATCGTGGCCAAATAAGCGCGAGGGGTCAGGAACTGTAACGCCAGCCACTGGCAGTCAACTACTTGGCTGTTGATGTGGCGCTGCTCTCATGACTCTGAGTGCTTGTCCTCGTGCTTCCTGGTGAGAGTTGCTTCTCACAAAGGATTTGTCAGCCATGCTTATCACTGGAGAGAAGACGAAAATCCCTCACGCCAAGTGCGAAACCCTCCGTCGACTCGACATATCCACTCAACCTCTGTCGTCGTGTCGACAACTCGACGAGTGGGATGATCGACGTGTTTATCTTGTGTTGCGATGGTGCGATGGGCGTGTTGAACAAGAGGGCAACGGTCTCTGCGAACGAGGAGAGCATGGTCCAAGTTAGAGAGTCAGCGTCCGAGACGTTGGTGCTACCCAGTATATTCTCACGTGACTAAAATTACAAAATGACATCACCCCAGCAACAACTCGACAGCCTCTTCTTTCGTGTTCTCTTCTTTACCAGATACAGCAAGCCCAACCCGTGTGTTGGGGCAATTGTACCACAAGGAGGAACCCAGCACTGATGTCGACACACAGGTGCCTTTCTATGTTCCCTCCGAGCCGTCTGCCAGCAAACACCGACCACGCGGTGTGCCTCTCGTGCGTTTGCATGGGATAGGTGGCCAATCCATGCATGTGCGATCAACGCTGCGTCCCTGCGACAAGCACACCAAAAACGATGCCAGTAAGCGTTCCTAGGACGAACGCCACTGCCGTGATGGACTTGCGTGCCACGGGAAAGTATCCACGAACGAGTGAAGATTGTGTAACAAAGTACCGGAAGACGCCTAAAGTAGTTGAAAAGCAAGGCTTGGTGAGAGAGTGGCGACCATGTACATTGTTTGACACATGTTACGCACCGAGAACGAGAATGATGAGCGAGAAAAGAATGATGGTCGCCCCAAGGGGCTTTGCAAACTTGGTCAAGAATTTGTTCGAACTCAGCGAGAACAGTTGGACCAGCGCTGTACAGTCGTTGAGGAGTTCGCAAACGAGGAAGAGGAGCGCACAACGAAACACGTACCGACACCTGCACTGGCAGTTGCAAGACTGGTGCGCACGTAGGCGAGGTAGGTTCGTTCGGAAGCCAGGTGATCGCGGGCGACATTGCCCTTGTTCTCGAGTACGAGACTGAGCCCCAGCGGTGCTGTCAGGCCTTTCATCCTCTGCCAGTCAAATTTTTCTTTTGGCGCAGACGGTGCGACGGATTCAGGTGGTGATACCACGAGGGGCAGAGGAGGGAATCTCAATGTCGTCGGATCATCATGTAGAACGCTGGCGTCGCTACTGGGATCAGTGAGCGGCTCGAGAGGAGGCATCTGTTCG
>JBBPTD010000630.1:0-20375 GCA_038093895.1 Boletus aff. mottiae
ATGTCCTACCACGTGCGACGAAATACTAAAGTGGTGAAACCTCGATTTCTCGGAATGAGGCATTGTAATATTAGTTGGCTGATCATGCTCATGCTATTTGGCAGCGTTTAAGCGGCGTCCTTTCCACTGCTAGCCAGTCTCGCCGCTGCGCAGCCTGCCTTCATCCCGAATACGGTGCCTGCAGTCAATCCGCTGCCTCCTGGGTAATTGTTATGATAAAGATCCCCAATCATTTCTCCGGTGCAAAACAGACCCCGGATAACATCTCCACTTTCAGACAGTACCACGCCCGTCCCTGGATCAATTGCCAGGCCACCAAACGTGAATGTGATACCACAGGCGACTCTGACAGCCAGGAATGGCCCTTTATCGATCGAAAGGGCCCAATTCGACTTTGCAATAGTCAGCGACTGGCTAGAGGATTGGGTTGACAGGCCGTCTTTGATAGTGGGATCCCATTTCGAGCCTGGGTGTTCCATGCGATGCTGGTGAACTGCATCGTTGTATTCGTGGACCGTCCGCAGGAAGGTTTCCTTGTCTTGCAGCCCCTCGACCAATAATCTGTCAGCCAACTTCTCGATAGTGGACGCCGTGATCTTCTCCACAACATCGTCGCCATACTCTTCCCTCCGAAGCTGTGGAGTCACCTTCGCATCCCACACTTGGAAGGCACAACCCTCCGGCTGAGACAAGATCTGCTTCCCAATTTTCGCGTAGGTATAGTTTCTGAAATCTTGGCCTTCATCGACGAACCGCTCTCCGTTGATGTTTACCATGATGCCCAACGGGTACCCGGATTTAGTGAATTGATTGCTCAACTCCCTGTTTCCTGCATCGGTCGGTGCGTTCGCGTCCCAGCACGTACTATGGCATCCACGCCAGTCGCCAACGAGCTTGACACCTATGGCTTGTGCCATCAAGATGCCGTCTCCGGTATTGTAAGGTGTTCCGCGAACCTAATCGTCGCTGAGTGCTGAACAACCACTGTACACAACACGAACGAATACCCACCCGAGCATGTTTCCATTCTGGTCCGAGGTATTTCATGCGGAGCTCTCGACTGGACTCATACCCTCCACAAGCAAGAACGACTGCAGATGCCTTGAGAAGCATTTCCTCTCCGCTCTTCCGGACTACAACTCCTGTTACGGCGCTTCCCTCGGTGACGAGCCGAACAGCAGGGGTATCGAACCACAGCTCGACGCCGCGCTTCTGGAGCGCTCGCAAATCCGCCCTGATCAACCCCTTTCCACCATCCTGTACGCTCAGCGCTAGCCCTCCCCAAAACTTCTGCCTCCCATCTACTTCATACGCTTGCCTGTGGAACGCCAGGATGAACGGTACCTCCACCGTCTCCGCAAGCCATCGTATCGCATCTCTCGAGTTCTCCACCAGTGCCTTGACGAGCTCGGCATTTGGCTTGTTCTCTCCGAGACGCATAATGTCACCGATAAACTCGTCCGTGGTGTACGGTGCCACATCGATCTTTTCAGCTTGTTCGGCCGTCACATTGGTCACGATGGGGAGGAGGTCTGCGAGACCGGCGTGCACGGTACGATGGGCGCCCGCTGTAAAGTAGCCGTTCCCACCGACCCATTCTTCCGGTGCTTTTTCCACGATCAAGACGTCTTTGCAGCCTGCCTCGACTGCCGCGATCGCAGCAGAAGCACCTGCGTGCCCTCCGCCCACGACGATGCAATCAAACGTTCGTGTCATTTCGGGACGTTTGGAGGGTTGGACACGGTCGATCTCTATGAGAGAAGACGGAACAAGACTTATTTCTGGTCTCATTTTCCGTGAGATCACGGGTTGTCCCCATGCGAAGCCAACCGACTTTTTATTCAATGCAGCCGTATCCGCTACGCACGATACTAGATCCTTTCGTTGCTCAAACCCGTGAAGGGTTTACAGCAAGGTATCCTCCATCGATAACCAACTCCTGTCCATTCATATATTCTGCAGCAGGTGATGCCAGGTACACCGCCGTGCCAGCCATTTCTGTCGCTCTGTATACATCGATCAGGTCAGTTTCGGTCCGTACAGGGCCGCTGCGAAAACATCAGTCCACCAACTTACGTTCCGGGCCGTTTTGCAGGCACTGATATAACAGGCATGCCTACCCCGTCCGTCGCTTCTTGACCGGAAATAACGTCGTGCGTCATTTCACTCTCGTACACGCCTGGTGCAATCGCATTTACGCGGACTGGAATACCCCGGAGGGCAAACTCTGTAGAGAGCATCTTGGTGAGGTGAGAAGCAGCTGCCTTGGAGCTATTGTAACAAAACTGAAACCACATCGTCATCAACCTGGCAAGCCCCGCAAGAGAGAAGAATGTCCGTACGTGTCTCTGCGCGACTTTGATCAGCCCACTGATACTCGTGATGTTGATCACGTTCGAGGTGAACCCAGGTTTATCCTGAGATCCCTTGTCGAGCAATTCCAGGAAAGCCACGGTCACAAAGTATACGGAGAACGTGTTGACGGCAAACAACGAAGACCATTCTTCAAAGGACTCGTTGTTGAACAGATACCGGCCGACTTCTTCTGCCTTTTTGGGGGCTGTCGTCGACGGTCTGTTGAGTTCATCGGATCTTGGGCCGCCTTGACCGGCGCTATTCATGTAGCATTCAGCGATCAGAAGATCAACAGAATCGGCACGTCATCCTCACTTGTTCACGAGGATATGCAACTTTCCCTCGTCGTTCCTAAGCTTCTCCACAGCCTGTCGAATATCGTCCTTGTTGGTGGTATCCATCTGGAGCCTAATCGGATGACCGGACAAAACAACGTTTGATACACGAAATGTACGTTGCGATCAGTGAGATCTCACGCGATAAGGCTCCCCATGGTCTCCTTTTTGTTGTTATTCCAGGAATCGGCGACGTTCTGAAGGACTTGCAGGCGTCGTCCGGTGATGTAGACTCGCGCCCCGTTGGCGGCGAACCCCTGAGCAATCATCAGCCCGATCCCGGTGCCGCCTCCCGTTACGAGAGCGACTCGACCGTTGAGGTCGTACAACTTTTCCAGCGTGAACTGAGCGGGGGATGTCATGATCGATGAGGAACTGGTGCAAGATGGGTGTACGACGGGACTTCTTGCAGGTAGTGTCTTATAACCGGAGATGGTCACCCGATGATCCAACCCGTGGGATCGTCGAACTGAGAGGAAGCTTCGGAACCCAGGAGGTTCTCATCGTAGGACAGCTATCATACATTTTGGCTACACATTTTTAGCACACTACCAATGGTTAGGTCAGTTTAGTTCATACACGAGACTTAACTAGATCGTCTATGAGGGGGGCTAGCATGGTGACAGAAAACGATAAGAGTGGTCGTTCGAGTAAAGTAATCATCGCCTATAATACATCATTTTCACTCACCCCCATGGGAATTATTATATTGTCAACTTGAATGGACTTTAGTAAAGGTAGCTGTGCCGCAAGTCCAGATAGCAACGACGGCTCGACCCAACGACCTTTTGCCATCAAACTGCGTAAGGAAGTGTTGCGGCATATAGTGTCGATAAACGTGGGCAACGCAGCAGGCGGCCTAAAATGCCGACTTGAGGAGCCCAGCGCGGCTGCACAATGATCTTGCAAGCATAAATTCTTGAGTTCTGGGACGGATAATCGAGAGACTATGGTGATGAGTTCGGATGGGATATCGGAGTCCTCATTGCCCAAACTAAGCGACAACGACGCGAGAAAAGGCAAAGAGACATCGTCATTGCCGATCAACGGCCTTCGAAGGTGGAAAGCCTGCAAGGTAGTTTCTTTGTGACAAATGCACAATCTGAGCTCCCGGATTCGGGAGGAAATTCGCAACATCGACAGAATCTCTCCGACGGCCTCTTCTCCGTGACTGAACCCGTGATGTGCGTAGTCCAGGAACGAAAGGTTTCCAAACAGCTCTGGGATCCACGTTAACCGCACACCTTCCAACGTGACTCGGGTAAGCTTTGGTGCAAAACCGCCAAAGAGATTGAACTCTTTGAAATCGTCGTTCTGAGGATACCGAAGCGAGAGGGACTCGAGTTTCGGGGCTTCTACGGCGTTGTTGAAAGACCGATCGCCTGGGTTGGGAGATCGATGGTCCCAGAGATAAGGAGTTGACCGACAAAAGGGTCCAAGTGCTGTGTTCCACAAGTACGGCGCGTATGAGTCGAACCGAATATCGAGTGATCGCAACGCAGACAAGTGCGGGGCGAGGAGATGCATCTGAAGTGCCACGAGATCTATATCATACAGAGGCCTTGCATGAGGATATGATGCGAGGTCAACATCGAGGGTGCACAGTCGTGCACGGCGAATGCGTTCTTTCCACATGTGCACATTGGAATTAGGATTAAGCGACACGCGTCGCCAAAGCGAGTGTGTGTGCAACACGATGGCTCTCCAGGAATGGCACACGTGAGACACGAGGATTGGGAACATCACGTTATCGACAGAGCCTAGCGTGAAAACATGCACGAGCAACTCGGGAGGGAGACGATGGATTGGATGTACGGGTTGATGGGGGTTCGTACTGTGATAGAGGGAAAATATCATGGAGGGTCGTGATGTTAGAACGGGGACGGCTGACGCCTCGAACGTCGAGGCGAGGGGTGTGTGAGTGTGACCATTGGTGCGATCTGCAAAGAACGCTGCGCGGGGTCTTGCAGAAGTCAGGGATACGATGTGTGCAGGATGTCAAAACACGTACGATTCAAGCCGTACTTTGTCTTGAATGGCTCTCGTGAAAGAACGTGTGAGGACCAGCTCACGGCGACGTGAGCGCCTGAGGGTCGAAGCCATGCCCGCGTGGGGCAAGTTTGCCAGGAGAATAGAAATTAAGAGGGGACATCCACACGCTGCGACTTTTATGGGTCCGAATGAGCAAGTTGTAAGCCACAGGGGCAATCAAATCGAGCATAGCGCCGGCGAAGATCGGATCCGAGGGATAAAGCAACGAGAAATGATCTGGCTGTAGTCAGGTGAGCTAGGGACGTCCATTTTGTCACCACGGCGTGATAGTCGTTGCTGTGTCGAACACAACAGGTAGTGTGTGAATGACAGCAAAAACGGAGAACTCAGCCATCCCTAGATAGATAGTAGACAGCTGCCAGCAGGACTAGCTCCGAGTTCGTCAACGAAAGGTCCGTGTGGGTGTGTGATTGCCTTCCTTTTTGTTCTTGAAGGCAACGAACGAGACAACGCCAGAAGAGGACAAAAGAGCAGCTCAGATCCAAACACCATTTTGAGAAAGTAACGGTATGTGTACGCAGTACTCGGATCAGAATTAGAACTAGTTTAGACAGTTGCTACATAATAACATCAAAGGGGTTCGGCTGTACAGTGGAAACCATGCACTCTTCGCAAAACATACTCACAAAGTACCACTGGACTGCAAGCGGATCTGAAACTTACCTACAGTATTATACGACGTGGGTTGACCAGCGTGAACAGACCCGTAAGTCTCGAAGTTTGAACGAGATGTTACAATGGAACACGAATCGATCATTCAACGTTTCAACCACCAATGATACATACCAAATCCACCTACACTGAATCCGGAAAATGCGTGGCATCTCGTTATGCCCATTGAGAATGTTTTCAGTCCCCTGCCACTGACGATTGTCGGAGATATCGAGCATACGGAGATATCAGAGACTCGAGCGCTCAGGAGACATGTCTTAGAAGTGTTCACTGATTTAATATCCGTGCTGTCATCTGTCAGGGTATTGATGCTTACCTTTGTTTCATCGTGAGCTGCCGTCATGATAGCCCCCTGGAGTCTGGACCTATCACACCTTCCAGTTTCGTAGATATGCGTTATACAGCTACCAAGTCTTGCGCAAGGGAGGGAGGGCTAGGAATTGGCTTGTTTTCCGAACCGGAGAGGAGGCTGTGAGCTAGAGTCGTATCAAACTGTTGTACTACCTTTTTCGGTAAGGTGTGACGCGCAACCTTGGAGGCAACACCCACTGGCGCTACGCTCACCAGCTTCACCATGGACGACTCTGCTGATACGAGCGACGCTCTGGACGCGCTTGCCAACTTACTCACTGAACTCTCTGTCAACTCTTTCGACATTAACCTCCATGTCCAGCACATCAATCTGGCCCGGTCTCTCGACATGGAACCACAAGTCCTCGCAGCTCAAGAGTTGGCTGCTAGTTACCTTGCAGTCGGAGACGACGTGTGGCTGCCCCTCATCGATGCAAAAAAGTCCTCTGCTAACCTGGAGAATCCGGCCGACGTCTTGGAGTTGTCGGAACTGTACACACGCGCAGAGGCTGACTATTTATGTGCGTGAGGGTTTCCTATTGCAAAAGTGTATGTTGAACGGCTGTTACAGCTATTCCCATCTTGCAGAAACACATCGAGTTCTTGGTGGATCGCCATGCGTATTTCACAGCGCTCGAGGTGCCACCGGAAGAGTTAGGGGAACACTTCTCCACCGCATGGACCCGTCAAGCCATTTCGGAGGTTGTTTCTAAAGGTACTGAACACCTTACAAGGGTAATGGCTTCTCTGATACGGTGTAGGGTAAACTGACATTTCGCTGAAAGAGTCGGTACCTCTGGGAGCTGCAGCGAGATTGGGAACTTGAGATGATTGAGGCGGCATCTCCGGCCGAGAGGTACGCGTCGCTCTCCATGTATTATGTGTCCTCATCGCGAATGACAGACCCGAGCTCGTCCAACACGTGGAGGAATTCTATCTTACGCGCCTGCAGCAGCCACATGCAGGTCAGTTATGGGAGCATTTATTTGGTCCGTCCGCTATGGCTAATTCTTTGTACTCAAAGGCTACGAAGAAACTTATCAGTCGTATTCTTCATTCACCACGACCTACAAGCCGGCGACGGAATACGAATTGCTACTCATCTCGGCCTCGAAGCTACGTTCGCGTGCTGTCAAAGCATACGAACGGCGCGAACGTTCGGAGCTTTCCCTTGTAAGAAAGTATTCTATTCATTTATTACTTTGTGCTGAATCTGTGTTCTCTCTGAAGACCTCTTTTGACGCATATATGCAGTATCTCGCAGCAGAGCGAAAGGGCAAATTCCCAGATGTCTTTATTGTTAGGGGATTGTTTGAGCGATCGATTGCTGAGGCTGCGAAACTTCGTATCGCCGGTGAAGGAAACGCGGAGCAAACGCTACGCACACTTTGGGTGGGGTATATCGATTTCCTGGTACGTGAAAGGGAACTCTGTTTGGGGTGTTTCGACTGATGAACCATCATTTGTCACTAGCGAACGCAAGGGATAGATGAAAGCGACTTAGAGCGCACAATTAAACGTGCGACAAGGAGCGTACCTGCTTCGGGTGAAGTA
The DNA here is from genome assembly GCA_038093895.1 of Boletus aff. mottiae. Lineage (NCBI taxonomy): Eukaryota > Fungi > Basidiomycota > Agaricomycetes > Boletales > Boletaceae > Boletus > Boletus aff. mottiae. Next base: position 7,320 of record JBBPTD010000630.1, read on the forward strand.
TGGGCACGGTATATCCGTTATTTGGTGTGTCGCGACACGGTATACTGCTCGGTTTATGACTAATGGTAACATTGCAGGAACGAAGAGCAGAAGCTAATCCAGAGGATCCAACGGATAGTAGCGAATCGATATCTGGTATTTGTTTCGCGGGAACTTCGTGGTAGATTTTCTCAGCATCCGAGCAGACGCGTATCAACGCGCACTTTCCACAAATCTTTTCACCAAAACAAACCCAGTGGGACCTGACCTAGATCCCGATCAAATTGTGCCCCTGGTTCTTGCTTGCGCCGGTGCCGAAAAACGAGTGTATGAAGATGGTGGAGGCGGTGAAAACGCCTTTAGCACGTTAGTCAAGATTGTAGAAGACGGTCTCGTGATGGTAAGACAAGGTAGGTGGTGGCGAATGGGATTAGATCTGACTTTTTTGACGCGATTCGCTTCCAGCTTCGAAGGCGGGGGACCCACGACTTAGATTGGAGAGGTTCCTCTCCGAGCTAGTGTGTTCTCTCTTATTTCTTTCGGATGGTAACTAATAGTCCTGAGTGCAGTATCTAAGTCTTGCAGATGCGGGTGTTGTAGACGAGGCTATCGATGTATGGGCATCTGCTGCTGCGCACTACAAGTCAAGCTGGGCAGTATGGGTGGCCTACACTGATATCCTCATGTGGGTGTTCATTAGTAGCTGTGCTCTTAGTTCATCGACATTCATTTACGAATTCACAGCCGAACGGATCAGCATGACGCTGCGCGATCCCGCTTCCAGGATGTCAGTACTAAAAATCTTGACTATCCCGAAGCGCTCTGGGATGCCTGGCTCAGCTTCGAGCATGCTCACGGTTCTCTCGCATCACTTGAGGAAGCCCTTGCGCGCATTGAGCGTGCAAGAACCCAGGTTGAAGCGAGACGGATAAGGGTGGGCGAATCTTATTGCCGATGTATCCCGCACGTCTAGCTCAATGTAAACCCGCGCCTTTTTTTACAGGAGGCGCAGAAAGCATACGAGGCAGCAGCTCAGTACGCCATGGAGCAGCATGCTGCCTCTGCCACTGTTACGTCTGTCCCTGCCAACGTCAACCAAGAAGAAACACCTGCTGCACCTAGTGATGTTGATGGTCCGACTACCTCCACCCAACCTCGAGGCAAGCGAAAGGCAAGCCAGGAGCCCGAAATTGACGGGGGTGCTAGTAAGAAGGTGCGAATGGGTATGATCTTGTTTTGTTACCCTGTTTGTATCCGATTAATTATTCCCGATTAGAACCTCCAACCGCGCCGCTCAAAAGGTATGTCTTATGCGGAAAGTATGAGTTGTGACATTGATTTGTCTGCTGGCCGATAATCAAAGGGATCGCGAGAATTGCACTGTTTTCGTTGCCGATTTGCCTTCTGGAACCACCGAGGCACAGCTCAAGGCACTTTTCAAAGATGTGCGTACTCGATCAGAGGAACGAGATACACCAAGCTAAATTAACTGCGCAGTGCGGAGAAATACGTGAAATCAAGATCACAGATATGCCAGAAACGCTTGTCGCAACAGTTGAATTTGTCGCACGGGTGTGTGATTCGGGTTCTTGGGGAGTGACGTTCTTATCTTTGCACAGGAAAGCGTCCCTGCCGCGCTCACCAAAGACAAGAAACGCATTGACGGGACGGAAGTCAACGTACATCTCGCATGGCGTTCGACTTTATACGTGACAAACTTTCCTGAGAAAACTGACGACGCCGCCATTCGCGATCTATTACGACAGGTTCGTCTTCGTGGTCTATCATTGCCTTGCTAACTTGGTTGTTAGTACGGTCTCATATTCGATGTCCGGTGGCCGAGCAAAAAATTCAAGGCGACTCGCCGGTTCTGTTATGTGCAGTTCACGTCGCCAGTGAGTCTGCCAGACATGAATGTAATAGTTCAACTATTGAGCCGATACGCAGGCTTCAGCAGAGAGAGCACTCGAGTTGCATGGGCGTGAGCTCGAGCCTGAGCGAACGCTTACCGTTTATATCTCGAACCCAGAGCGGAAGAAAGAACGCAGTGATGCGGATGCGGATGAGCGGGAGGTGTACGTCGCAGGTCTTAGTAAATTCGCCAATAAAGAGGACCTCGATGGGGTATTTTCAAGAGTGAGCCACTGATCCCCATTTAGTTGTCGGTACTGATCCGAGGGATGGCTTTAGTATGGACCTATCAAGGACATTCGTCTGGCAGAAGACAAAAACGGACAACTTAAAGGTTTCGCATTCGTTGAATTTGAAAATGAGGTGGGCCTTGCATACTTTGTGTTGTTCTATATGGATCTAACCGAATTCAGGCTGATGCCCGAGCCGCTCTTTCCGCAAATAACTATGAGCTTAAGAAGCGACGAATAGCTGTGACCATCGCAGATACCCGCGTACGATCGAAAAACCGGTCGGTCTTTTGCTTGGAGAGATCGAAGCAGAATTGACTGTTGGTACCTGACAGGGAAGGATGGACAGAAAGTGGACTCGGTCGACGTGCAGAAGTACGGAATCGGTCTGTCCGTATTCGCAAGTTGCCCTTGGATACGCAGGAAGGGCTTTTACAGCAAGCGCTCGAGAAGTACGCAACCGTGAAGCGTACCGAGTTTTTTGCCGACATTGGCGAAGCAGTGGTCGAGCTGGCCAACGCTGCAGTGAGATTTCATCACCATTCTTCGGACGCGTGCATCGATTGACGCACACGAATAGGAAGCGGGCAAGCTGTTGTTGCGGCCAAAGTCGATCGTTTTCAATGGAATCAATCTGGAGATAAGCGAGGAGGCATCATCGAGTGGAAAGCCAGCGACGGCTTCGACGAGTGCAGGGGCAATGTTCGTACCTCGCACGGCGGTCTCGAGACCAAGAGCTGGTCTGGGACGTGCACGCAAGCCCGGTATTGGTGCCTCGAGACCCCAAGGCAATGAGACGCAAGAGTCGGTGAAAGTCGGAGGGAAAGGGCAGGATGATTTCAGGAAAATGTTAGGTTGATAGATCTGGTTGTAATCCCTTCATCGATCTATATAGGATGCATCATGCGACACTCCTGCGCTTCTCTTTGGCACCACCCAAATTTGGAAGTTACAGCCATGGTCCGTGCGCGAGTCACCAAACGTATATAAACCCGGGCGCGACAACATGGATCCTTACCACTCTGGCCTTTTGGCTTAGATCAAGTGTAGTATCTGTTCTTAATAGTTTAACCACTATTATGAGGGCACCGCCCTCATTCTTTGGTTATCAAATTTTTGCCGCCCTTGTCCCCTGCGAGCTCTGCTTGCAACTCCGGGGGCGTGATGACCCTGCCCCTGCACTACCGGCTTGTGTCGTCGGGGGATCTCCCTGCCTTGTCTTCTCTTTGCTGTCTCTCTACTCAGCGTCACTCGACACTGATCCGAGATTCAGCAAACAGATTGCAGAGGCTTTCTTGTCTGTCACTTCAATCGCAGACTCGTGTATCTACAAATATGTCGTGTCAGAAACTAGGTTATTCCCCACTTGGCTAGCATCATTAATCAATGTGGCTCGGAGTGTATCATCCGCTCTTCCCGCTGTATCCCCTCCGATATTACACCTCCACTCCGATACAGCGGTGATAGTAAAGGCGAGATGGTGGCCCATCTAAAAGCTGGCACTGCCATATCGAGTTAGTCCAGGAACTTTACCGTCTTGGGCTGGTTATGGTCTCATAGAGCTACTGTCAACCAATAGGAGGGCTTGAAACTTATGATAGCTGTGAAAACCGCTGTCCATTTCGACCACTGCAGATGCCGGCCTGGTCTGGTATAAATTGAGGGCAGACACTGTTGGTGGTTTCCTGCTTATTCGCTTCCCGACTTCTTGCGCCATGGCATCCATGCTGGCTCCAGCACCCAAGCCAGCTTCGCGACTCGCTCGATACCGCGTCTTGTCACCCCATGCTTCAATCCATGTTTCCCCTCTCCAGCTCGGTGGTATGAGTATCGGCGACAAATGGGAACAGTTCGGCTTGGGGAGCATGACAAAAGAATCCTCCTTCAAATTACTCGATGCGTTTTACGAAGCGGGCGGAAACTTTATTGATACCGCCAATAACTAGTGCGTTCCGGACGATCGACCTTTTTTTCTCTTTTTCTTTTTTTGCAACGTCATGACCTTCCATATGTAGCCAAGACCAGACCTCGGAACAGTTTATTGGCGAGTGGGCCGAGTTGCGCGGAATCAGGGATCAACTCGTCATTGCAACCAAGGTCAGCAATTCTCATCGCGTCCGTATAGATAGCACGGTGCTCACTCGACTTCCACATACATATATATATATATATAGTACACCTCGAATTACATGCGCGGCAACGACAAGGTTCGACAAAAGGTGTTGTACACGGGAAACAGCATCAAGTCGATGCATGTGAGCCTGGAGGCGAGCCTGAAAAATCTCAGGACGACGTACGTCGATATCTTTTATCTCCACTGGTGGGACTGGGAGACTTCTATCGAAGAAGTGATGAATGGCCTCCACACGCTCGTTCAACAAGGCAAAGTGCTCTATTTGGTGCGTGTTGAATCATGGCTGACGTTTTCAGTGTCTTACCCCCCCTCGCAACTTGCTAGGGTGTTTCTGATACACCTGCCTGGATTGTGTCCCAAGCAAATCAGTACGCTCGTGACCATGGCAAGACGCCCTTCGTAATTTATCAGGGTCTTTGGAACGTCATGGACCGCTCTATCGAGCGAGAAATTGTCCCCATGTGCAAGGCTCATGGTACGTTTGGACTTCCAAGTAGTCCGGTATTATCATTACATGCCACACAGGCATGGCCTTGGCTCCTTGGAGCGTGCTTGCAGGCGGCAGACTCCGCAGCGACGAGGAAGAAGAGCGACGTGCCGAATCAGGCGACATAGGCCGATCGCCGCCAAACTTTGGATACCCCGAATGGCGGCGGAACGAAAAAGAGCGCATCATGAGCACAGCACTGGCCAGGGTTGCCAGACAAGTCGGCGCCAAGCACGTCACTGCCGTCGCGATCGCATACGTCATGCAAAAGGCCCCCTACGTATTCCCGATCATCGGTGGTCGTAAGGTGGAGCAGTTCGAGGCCAACGTGGAAGCGCTCGAGATTGTGTTATCGCCCGAGCATATCCAGTATCTCGAGAGCATTTTGCCTTTTGATCCTGGCTTCCCAGTCGCGCTGTTTGTCCGTCTTGCACTTGTTGGTATTGAGATTGGTCGACCGTGGCTAACGATTTTTTGCTACAGGGCGATGGTAGTGAATACAATTTCTTGTGGCAGAGTGCGGCTTACATGGAGAAACAACCTGGGCTTCGTGCAATCGTACCAGACGAATCCTGAATTCGAGACGCGCCTGCCCGGCATTAAAGCGCTGTCGCAGGCTTGCGGCAGACTTTTTGTCACAAATAAAATAATCACTTCGTTCGGCCATTCAGGAAGGAGGCGAAATGCAAACATATTTTGTTTATCTTTCGGAGTGTCTGATAGCCAATTTGACAACATTTTACACTGATGACTTAGAGAGGGTTCACACGTCGCGCCTATTTGCGTGTGCAAGGGAAGGAACAACCATGGCACCATGTCTGCTATCACACTACAGTAGATGAATCTCCCAAACCAAAGTGGCTTCGAGGATAGACAGTGTCTTCCCACTGCCAGTACCGGCGATAATGACACAATCACGTCAGTGTAGAAGCTTGAGGCTGGAAGACTGGAACAACCCGATTGTTGAGAAGCGTTATGATAAGACATGCCCGCAACCAGACAGACCGTCATTTTTTCCCCGACCGGCAACTTGAACCACTGCGGCAGCTCTACCGCCTCTCTCTTATCAATCTACGACCCAGCTTGCATTCTCATACAATGCAACCAGGAAAACTGCAACCAGGAGAAGTAGTCGTGGACAGTATTATACGCGACGACCTGAATCGGTTCGCACGCATGGTTTGGGATACGCCCGAAGATATCGATATCTCGAAATCCCACCTACGGGATTCAAGTACATCGACCTCAGGGGATGTCTGGCGGGCTTTGAAGATATTTTCGGAGGAACAATTGAAGACAAGATACTTGTGAGAGACGAGTATCGCATCGCAGCGCAAGAATTGCAGACAGCTAGATACCATCGGGGTGCTTATGTTACAGGACAGCCTGGCATCGGTAAGCCTTGAACAACGTTGGGTGCGCTGTGGGATGGAAGTTGAGATCTTTCTTCACGCCACCAGGGAAATCACTTTTTCTCGTTTACCTCCTCGTCCAACTGCTTAGACAGGGCTGTAAGGTTGCGGTGCACGATAGCAGCCACCAATACTATGTGGTCTTCACCTTCGAGGAACCGGTCGCTTTCTACCCTCTCACATACAAAACACCGCTTGCAACTGGCAGCTCCATGTGGGCTCTTTCTGACTCCAGCCTCGAACACAACGGCGCTCCCCCTGCTTGCTTCTTCGCTTCCCCCAAACGCATCCGGCTGATCCAGGCAACATCGCCCGAGAAACAGCGTTGGCACGAATGGAACAAGCAAGCCAAGGCCGAGTGCTATGTCATGGATATTTGGACTGCGCAGGAAATCGCAAACTTCGCGTGCGTGAGACTCTTTTCCTTTCGAGCTAAACCTAAGGAGATGACCAGCACGCTACTTGATTACGATGTCCAGCGCATGGTCGATCTTGAGAAGAAGTGGGGTGGAGTTCCTAGAATATTGGTGACATACCTTCAGAAGTCGGATCAGCAAATCGAAAACTGGTACCATCACCGCGCTCAAGTCGCTATCCGGAAATGTCAGAATATGGTCCAATCAATAGTGGACAAATCCCTTTCCGAGGGTTCGGAAGCTCCGTCACAGTTTTATTTCTGTCGGCCTGCAGACTATGCAACGTCGAGCATCGATCGTACGGAAATTTGCGCTACCGTGCCGACGCACACCATATGCTACATCCTAGGGAGGGCACTCCAAGAGCTCAGCAATGCCATCAAGTTGGAGTTCTTTGCCGCTCTCAGCCAACCCAGCGACACTCGACAGGTGGCTGGGTTCATATACCAAGCTTCTTTTCTACGGCAGGCAAATCCATAGACTGCTACCGGTTTGATGAAAAAGGCAAGGGCACCAAGCTTTGTGGGACAACTAATCTCGCTTCCGGAAGCGCAAAGGAACTAAACGTCAGGAAGGAGCTTCCGTACTATTGGGCTGCATCCACGGGTTACCCAGGTATCGATGGTGCCTTGATATGCCCCGACGCGATTTTTGCGTTTCAAATAACCATCAGTTCAACACACACGTCACCGGAAACCGGCGTGCGGAAGCTACGAGCTCAATTGCCAGCCAACCTGAAGGATCTTCCTTGGTGTGTAGTGTTCGTCGGAAACATGGAGAGTTTAAGCGAGGCGGTTGCAAGGCGGTGGGTGAAGAAGGTATTCTTAATGGAGACAAGCCAGACAGCCGTACCCACTGCGTGGTCAACAGTGGACCCAGTGGCAAAAGACGTCACTTACAGGGTACGCAACTTGAATTGATCATTGTTTGTTGTCTGACTCGTTTGTTAGACGATTCACGACGGAGATGCCCAAGAAGAATCGATGGAAGTTATGAATGAATAAAGGCGTTGGTGCCCACTGCGGAGTGGTATCATAGTTTATCACTGCTTGCCGATTGCGAGCCTTTGACTTCAAAGCTTCATGACTGGGTGTTTCGTGTATGAGTAAGTATTTAATGAAGAGTGGGTTGCAAATGCAGAGCTTTTGGGGTTATCTGTAACTGGCTTACGCTTCAGCTCCGGCCCTCAGGAGGCATGAGAAAAAAAGCACGAGAAGGCAGGACGTGGTGATTTTCCGACACACTCGGTTTTAAAACCCTAACCAAATGCCGGCGATGTGCGGTTTTACCTCCTGCCTGTGTTTTCTCCTCGCATTGCCTCACACCGATCGTATAAGAGCTCAACATCGATGAGGACAGTTTTTTTATTCCATCGCGCTATCAAGGGTCTGTTGAACGCGCTCTTTCGAGATGCGCCTGCCCGGCATTAAAGCGCTGTCGCAGCCTTGCGGCAGACTTTTTGTAACAAATAATCACTTCGTTCGGCCATTCGCCGGGAAGGAGGCAAAATGCAAACATATTTTGTTTTATCTTTCAGAGTGTCTGACAGCCAATTTGACAACATTTTGGGTGATGGAAGTAGAGAGCGTTCACACATCGCCCTCTGGGGCAGATTCGTCATCCGGTGGACCTGTGTTGGGTGACAGAACGACATGAACGTCGAACCTGTTGGAGGCGTTGCAATGTTCATTCGAAGAAATCAATCATCGAAAAAGATGCAACGGTCTCGTGTCCCAAATTTTCCCTATGATGCAACGTTTGTGCTGTCTTCTACAGTACCAGTTTCTTTCCCTTCTCGCCAGTTCGTGACCACTAATTTCCTACGTTGCTTTCAAGTTTCGACTCCACGGTGACGTAAAATAACCCGCCTTCTTCTTTTATAGTATCATTACTCATTTTCATTGCTTGTATACACCGTACTACATGTATGGTCAAGTCCAGGCCTGAAGCGTTCGCAAAATGCCGAACACCATCCCTACTTTGACGTGCCTTGCTACTAAAACGCAGGTATGTAGAAGGTTTCGGGACCCACTGCAATATCATGATTCCCCCATTTGTCGCTTGTTCCTAGTGACAGTTTCAAATTCTTAGTATGCTCACTTCCGCATGCCGTGTCATGCATCATGCATCAAGGAAATCTACCCAGGCTCGATCAGTGATACGGTGACCAGAGTTCTAACTCCATTTCTTGGCTGTACCGGACAGACCCAGATATATCATTCTGCAATGGGCTGTGGTGGGTGGGGGGCTAGGGCCTCACCTTATCTTATCTACTTCGCATCACCATCCTCTTTTACTTCCTCGTCCCGGTCAGCTTCAGCGGAAACTGAAGTATCGATCATCGTATGTGGAGAGACATGTTAGTAGGATGATCAATTTTAATCTTCTATAGGATACAGAGAAGATGTCAACTCTCCCAGCGTCACCCTTTCACGATACTCGTCAATCTTCGAGGGGGATGCTTGACGCCCCCTTTCCATAGAATCCGTAACTCCCTCGTCTAATACTACAGGCAACCATTCATTTTTTGGCGTTAGAAAATACTAATGATGGAGTCGCCGATGTCCCACGTCCTGGGGTGAAAGAGAGTAATTGAACCTTGTGGGACGAATGATTTCATCCCCCAGACGGTTTATACCCTGTATACCGAAGCCGAAAGAAGCGGTACGTTCTGGACGCGGTGTTGCAAGAAACTATATTCTTTCACTCGGACTCATCCGAATTGGGCAATGCTCTAGGCACCTGAAGTTTGAACGACAAAGACGCTCGTATGTATGTCGGCTGTGGACCTTCTGTCTCAATTTGAATTCAGGCATGCATTCATGCACTCCTTCAGACCGCTGATTAACGCATTTTCTAGTGGCCGGGCTCCGCCACCTGCCAACGCAGCTTGGCCCTTGAGTTATTTATTCGAAAGTGAAAATATCTTTATGTATTATCGGTCAACCCCTTGCTCACCGAGACTAATCTCTATCATCGAAGCCGTTGGTACCGTGTCCAATCTATTTTGCAAGCAACGTTATCTCCGCCGCAGTCTGACGGATATACTTCCTGTACGAAGTAACATTGGGCATCGATACTGTATACAGTAATAACTGCCCACCCAAGAAGAGTGTTTTTTTTCACAGCAAACACCGTAACCCGTAGCACACAGCACCGTATCAATTACTACAGTGTAAAATCTCCGACGAATGGAAGACCCGTGACGTAGTCTACCTTTTTCGAGACTCCTTCAAGGCCCGGGCCACGCCTCAACGCAACATCAACATTGTTGGTAGAACACCCACTTTCTTCCTGTGTTTTTTTTTTTTTCCAGAAACTCACCCCCTTTTTTACGGGGCAACATTGGGCATCGAGATGTAGATCTCGCATTGCCCCACACCGATCGTATAAGAGCTCAACAGATCGATATCGATGAGGACAGTTTTTCATTCCATCGCGCTATCAAGCAACACTCTATTCACTGGTCTTTCTCTCCTCGACCAGTCTACCATACGACATGGTCATCCCTCCTCACGTGCATACCCTGCACAACAGTCGCTTCATCGACAACCTCCTCCGCTTCATACTCAATATGTCAGGCGTAACAGGCTTGTTGCGTGGAGACGACGCCGTATCCGCTATAACTGCAGTCCACGTCTACGGGAACAGGCGTTGGCTGGGTTGGTACAACACCCCTGGATCCTTCCAGTTAGCCAAGCGATTCGGCTCGTTTGCAAAATCCGCGTCCTTCCGTAGCATTTACAGTCGCAACCTCTCTTCAAAGTCCCTCTCCAAGAGTGTCCACCTGGACCCGACAGCATTATTTGAACCGGACAGCTCCAACTGCAAGGGCCCCAGGTTCCGTGCTGCCCACTCGGGCACTGTCGTTGAGGATACGGGTTATTTGGCTGCGCTTCTCATGAAGGAATGTGCCACCTGGGAGGAGGACGGAAGAGTGGTGCCAGGGAGGAGGACGCAGCCCGTTGAGATTACCATCGCCGATCTCGGACAGGCTCCTCCCTCCGAGGTGCGACCCGCACACAGCAGTGTCTTCACTCTCCTCGCCGCCAGTGTCCCTATCGCTATTAGCATCAGCACATGTACGCTCTGTGCAGTGTTCCAGGACTGGTGTGCATCCTCATCGATCCTCATCGGCATCGTTGCAAGTGGTGTGTCCTGCCTCGTTCTCAGCTCGGCAGAGCTCGTGTTCATTCATCATGTGCCTGCTAAAGGGTCGCTTGCTGGTGACGGAATCCTTGGATCAAAAAAAGACATTGTTCTGTTGAGAGGCACGGAAGGTGCTGTAAGTTCCATCACGCGCGGTAAATTCTCCCTCCAATTCCCGAGCGAGGCCCACTACAATCTCATCCAGTACTGCTCCCTCCTCTTTTTCATTCAATGCGTCACCCAGTTCATCCTCATCCCGCAAGCGTCGTTGTTTGGCCAAGTCATGTTTCTTACCTCACACGGTGTCTCTGCGCTGTATAACGCTTGGCTTTCCTCATCGGACAAGGGCAAGGACCATCGAAGGCTCTTGTTCGAGAGGGCGTTCGCGAACCCGACATTTGCCAAATATACGTTTGGCACCCGCCCTACTGCAGTGGTGTTCATGCTTCTCGTCTTGCAGCCAACACGAGACCCGATGAAGCTTCTTGATGAACTCCTCCCCAACGACACCAAGGTGTGGAAGCAATGGAAGGGGGTGATCTTGGAGCAGCTGCGTTACCCCAGAGACCATTCCTTTTTTTCCGAAAGCAAACTTGGAGATATGCATGGATTTACGCAACAGGAACAGGGTCTGTTGAACGCGCTCTACGAGGACGCGCGGGCAGCATACTGTGGTTACAAGGACTATCTCGGGGTTGAGTCGCTGTGACTTTTTTCATTCCTTCATTTCCCCTCGTCGTTCTTCTCTGAAGTCATCATTCGAGTTAACTGTTAGTTTCGATTTTTTACCGGACTAGATGGTCGATTTTTCTCGTGCGTACTATACCTCAGTACCTTATCTTTCATATTGCACGCATTGCCTGTAGCAAATATTGTTGTGAAATATGAAAGTGACATTGCACGACGGTAAAACTCTTCTAAATGGGTGACGGCCGCAAGTTTCACTAATCGTTCAGGCCTGCAGGCCTCAGGATACAGTGCTGGTGGGATTTACTAGGCGAGCCATCCAGTCGGACTCCGGGGGAAAAGTGTTCGAGAGGGACGGCTCGAGCCCAACCAAAACAGAACATCACCGTTTTCGTCGCGTATCAACGAATAAGAGATTTGGGAATGTGAGCGTATGTACATGCCTAACACGCTCGACCCAGAGGGTCGCAGCCCAAAATCCGTTGCCAAACCTCGGGTATTCCCTCCTCTTCACACCCGACTTGCATCCCATTGTCTCTCAGCACATAATACTCTCGTCCTGGAGTCTGCACGACAGCCACCGCACCATGCAGCGCTTCACCCTTGCAAGTCGTGAAATGGACGCTCTCAACGTGGTGGTGACTGCACCTGCACAGATCAGCAGCGTTCCAATGGGCACGACGACATGAACGTTGCGTACGCTGGGAGGTACATGTTTACCGTATTCGTGGAGCGTCCCGCGATTCTCGAGCCATGGGCGTCACGATCGGGCAAACCGGCAAACTCTTGAGCCATGGCGCTCGTGGACATCCATGGCCCACTAATGCTGACAAAAGAACGTTTAGTGAGAAAGTCTTCAGCCACTGAAACGGACACCTACCTGTTCGCCACGACGCTGGCTAAAATGTACCTCTCAGCGACGATTCTCTCGGCGATATTGTCTCCGTCTTGGCCTTGAACGCGGTGTAACCATGCTTTGCTGATTCCTCGATGATAGTCCTCGGTGTTTGACCATTTCACGCATTCCAGGAGCGAGCGAGGTCCGGCGTCCAGTGGCGTTCGTGATTGCTGAGAAATCCATGTCGTCCAATCGGCACGTAGACAAAATTCAAGTGTGTCCTCCCCTTGCGACGAGGGCGGTCGGCCAATGACTTCACATGTCGCTTCGAGCACGTAAAAGCTACAAGACGCGCCGGTCCCGTTGTCCAGTGCGATGACTTGCCAGATTTCACCTTGAACGACTTCCCGAACGTCTCGGATGACACATCTCGACCACGTAGACGCATCGTGACCATACGCGCCGATCGACACGGCGAACCACATCCGGGTTAGAACAAATCTGGGGATGCATTTATATTGGCGTCTCTGGACCCTATTTCGTGACGAACCGAATGGCAACATCGACTTGCTTTTCATCATCGGGGCTGGCCCAAAGATGGCTGGACAGTGGATCGTATCCAATCGAGTCGGTGTATCGGCCGAAGAATGATCGCTTGAACGTGTCACGTCGTTCAAAGACTTCAGCCATGCGAAATCGAAGATACGGCCAAAAGTTTGTCATGTTTCTTGGATGCTGCTCGAGAATAGCGTCCAATCGATGGCCAGCGTAGCCCTTCGATAATATATGGAACGCGGAGAGGTAAACTATCAT
>JBBPTD010000631.1:0-20372 GCA_038093895.1 Boletus aff. mottiae
TTATTTTCCATCACAGATATTACAAATTCCGCCCTGGCGAGTATGGTATTCTAAAGATCATCTTCTGTTATCTCATATTGTCCGCACTTTAGCCCACGCCTAAAGACTGCCGCTTGTGTTGTGACTGAGAAACTCTCTGAACCTATCCCCATACAAAATGTCGACTGATCCACAAACAAAAGGGGAGCCATTTGCTTCACCACTACCCTATTCATTAACATTGAAGGGATTATCCACAAAGTCCTCTTCTACATCATGCACTGTGGAAGTGAAAACATCATCTTGGGACTACCCTGGCTTCGAAAAACTAACCCAACCATTGACTGGACCCACCAGACCATCTCCATTCCCGAATCCTCCAACCAATCCTCCAAATTTACCAAACACACACCATGAACCAATGATCTCATAAGACCCCCGAAACTCCCTCTTGACCCCCTAGACACCTCAATGTCCATGCAATACATGACGCTCGCCTCTATGAATATCTCAAATATGAGACTGAATCTCAGTTTTGTCAATGCACCAAAGAAGCATACACTGTTAATTGCATCATCCGCTGCGGTTCCCACTTCATCCATCTTGGCTCACCAGTCATTGCGAAACTCACCACCACTACCAAACTCGCCATGGCCACTGAGAAGGCCAAACCTGTAGTTTCTCTTCCCCCTGAATATGAGAAATACTCTTTGGTGTTCTCCAAAGAAACCACAGACCACCTTCCACCCTCCTGCTCCTATGATCATGAGATCAACCTTGATGATTCCTTCATACCCAAAGTTGGAAAGATCTACCCCCTATCGCCTGATGAACAGAAAGCCACTGAAGATTTCCTTGAAGAAAACCTTCACGCTGGGAAAATTCGACCCTTGAACTCTCCTCAGGCCGCACCATTCTTCTTTGTCAACAAGAAAGATGGAAAATTTTGTCCCTGCCAAGATTACCGCTACCTCAATGAACACACTGTTCATGATGCCTATCCACTTTCCCTGATCTCCAATCTCATCGACAAGCTCAAAGGCGTGAAAGTCTTCACCAAGTTTGATGTACAATGGGGATATAACAACATCCGAATCAAAGATGGACACCAATGGAAAAGAGCATTTATCACTCATAAAGGACTCTTCGAACCCCTAGTCATGTTCTTCAGTCTCATGAACTCCCCTGCAACCTTCCAACAATTTATAAATGACTCATTCTGGGACATGATCTCTGAAGGATGGCTCATCATCTACATGGACGACCTCCTCATCTTTTCCCCAGATGAAACCACTCACATCAAAAGGATCAAACAAGTTCTACAATAAATGAAGGAACTTGACCTTCACCTGAAACTTGAGAAATGTTCCTTTGCTACCAAGGAAGTGGAATATCCACCATCACATGTCCTCTCATTAATCTTACCAAAAAGAACTCTGGGTGGAATTGGACAGAAACATACCAGAAGTCCTTTGACTCCCTGAAAAACCTATTCCTCTCCAAACCAATTCTCCACCTTCCTGACCCTTCCGCACCCTTTGCAATCGCTACCAATGCTTCGAAATATGCCTCAGGAGCTATTCTTTTACAGACCAATATCAATGGAGATTGGCACCCCTGCTCCTATCTCTCTATGTCATTCTCCCCTGCAGAATGAAACTATGACATCTATGACTGAGAACTCCTAGCCATCATCCAAGCTCTTAAGGCTTGGCGCCACTACCTTCATGGATCCCCTTTTCCTGTCCAGGTCTTCACTGACCACAAAAACCTCACCTACTTTCGCCAGGTGCAAAACCTCAACCGACATCAAGCATGTTGGCTTCTTGACCTCACAGATTTTGACTTGAAGATGATCCATGTTCCTGGTTGCCTTCTAGCCAGACCAGATGCCCTATCTCGCCGCCCTGATCTTCATCCTGATGCCCCAGACAACACAGGAACTGTACTCCTCCCTGACTCCCACTTCATCTGCATTATTGATGCCGCTCTACATCAAAAGGTCTCATCCTTCTCCAAGGATGATCCCCTCATTCTGAATGCCTTACATGCACTTGACAGATCAGTCCCACCTACATTTCGCTCTTGGTTATCTGATTGGACCTTTGATGAAGGTATCCTCAACTACCAGGGATGTGTTTACATTCCCCCTGACAAGTCCCTCCATCACTCCATCATATCCCACTGCCATGATCACACTTCTGCAGGACACCCTGGCTATCTCAAAACCTGACAACTCATCACCGCTAAATTCTGGTGGCCAGGCCTTGCATGATTTGTCCACAAATACTTGGAAGGTTGTTCCTCCTGCCAACAGGCCAAGGCAAACACCCATCCCACTGTCCCTTCTACCTCTCCAATCCATTCTTCAGCCTCCCGCCCGTTTCAACAGATTTCCTGTGATCTTAACACTGACCTTTCCCCTTCCACTGGCTTCGACTCCCTTTTAGTCGTGGTCAACCATGGCCTTACTAAGGGTGTAATTCTTTGTCCCACGAAGAAAACTGTCTCTGCCCAAGGCATTGCCACACTCTTTTTCCACAAAGTTTTCAAATGCTTTGGGCTATACAACAAAATTATCTCCAACTGAGGTCCCCAATTCACTTCCACCTTTGCAAGAGAACTTGGAAAACTCCTAAACTATGACCTCACCCTTTCTACCACTTATCACCCTCAAATGGATGGCAAAACTGAACAGGTAAACCAAGAAGTTGAAACCTATTTATGCATCTATTGCAGAAATAACCCCACCTTATGGTCTGAACACATGACTCACGCTGAATTTGCTCATAATCACCATGTTCATTCGGTAATCAACCAATCACCGTTCTATCTCATGATGGAATATGAACCCCATGCCCTTCCCACCATCATACCTGATTCCCATCTCCCTGCCGTAGAATCCCGCCTTAAGGAACTCTCCACTGCAAGAAACGAAGCCCTCGCCGCTCATGAACTCACTTGCCAAGTAATGGCAGCTTGAGGAAATTGAGGCTTCACTCCATTCTCAAAAGGAGACCAAGTGTGGTTAGAAGCAAAGAACCTGAAATGCCACTCTCCCACTCCAAAGTTTGATCCAAAACAAGAAGGACCCTTTGTCATCACCAAGGTCTTATCTCCTCTCACTTATCAACTCTGCCCACCGGCAACCTGGAAAATCCACCCTGTCTTCCATGCCTCTCTCTTACCGCCCTATTGTGAAAACACCATACACGGCCCAAACTTCCCTTCTCCTCCACCTGACCTTATCCAAGGAGAAGAAGAATATGAAATCAAGAAGATTCTACGCCACCGTGGCCCCCCTTCTCACCGCATATTCCTTATCCGATGGAAAGGCTACTCTGCAGAAGAAGACTCTTGGATGCCAGAATGGAATTTGAAAAATGCAAAGTCTACCCTCTCTGATGATAAAAAGCTCCACCCCTCCACCTTCTCCTTTCCATAGCACCTTCCACTACAAACAACATGTCCTCCCAACAGACCTCTCTCACTTCCAAATCTTCTACCACTGTCTCAACCCCACTCTCTCCTTCTTCTATGCTTGCTGACCCCAGATGGGGCTTGAACCCCATTGACACCATTGAACCTCCCACCCACAGCATCACCTTCAACATCACCCCTGATGAAACTGTATCTATGTCTATCCCTATCATCCATCCTACTCCCCAATCTCTTATCATTTCCTCTTCTGTTTGCTTTGCTTCCCCCCCTGTGTCCAGCCTTAGACCTGTCCTCACCGACAATATCCCCATCTACACCAACACTGTCAGAGAAGGAACCCCTTCTCCTCACTATACTAATAATGTTGCTCGCTATATTTGTGACACCAGCATGGCTATCCCCATTGACTCCCTCTTGGATATGAACTCCACATTCCTAGCCTTATATAAAGCCTACCACCAAACTCAATGTCTCTCCCTCGTTACCAATGAGATCACCGCCTTCTCCACTGACCACATGGATCGCAATTGGGTAGCAGCTATCCAACAGAATATCTTACGAGAGCTTCACCAAATCATGTACCAAATGGAGTTTGGAGAATTCCTCCAAGACATTGAGAGATACACTGTCAAACTCGCCACCTCTAGAATCGCTAATTCTAAAACTCATCCTCTTCGATATGATGGTGATAGTTCTTCCTCCCCATCCTATCACTTGGTGCGCTCCCCATCCACCCTGTCTGCCTCTTCTTCTGCCTTATCTCCAGAAGAACTCCATGCCATGAATGAAGCTGAGAGAACCCACACCCACCAAAGTTAACTGTGCTACAGCCATCTCCACACCAATCCCCTTCTTCCTTCTGACCCGAGATACCGCAACACGTACTTCCAATACCACCGCCTTGGACATATTTGCCACAATTGCCCAGTATATCAATGCCCTGTCATGGGCTGTCGCCAATGGGCCCCCAGACACAGCCAGGCAAACTGTCCCATTGCTACTCACCCCCCCACTCTCCTTAGTCAGCTCTTGGCCACTTGTTCCCCAGGACACCAACTCCTAGCCACTCATATCTCTGGTCATTTCCATGGAACACCTGTGCCTGACTCATTTCATTCTCCTCACCAAGGTTCCAACACCTCCTCCAGCTCTTCCCATTCCTCCTGTTCTTACCAATCCTCCAACTCAGGACAAGGCCTTCCTATCCCTCCTCCCTGCCAGTCCACTTCCCCATGATGCTGCTCCCCCTCCCCGGAATTAGATGATGTCATTGATGAAACCGGCTACGCCAACATCACCAGCTCCCCAGGGTACTCTTGCATGGGCCTCTAGTTGCCTTTCGACGTGGTCTCAGGGCTAGTAGGGGGGTAATGTTACAACTTAACTCTTTTTCTTCCCTTTATCTCTTATACTCTCACTTGTACTTACATCAAAGTCGTCACTTTGACTCTTTGCCTTGGATATTATTTTCTTTATTGCTGACTCATCCACACTTCTTATCTCCTATCTCACTTGCTTCATCAGTGAATACTTCCCCCATGTTCCATTCCATTCCATCACTTTCCATGACCTGCCCTTAGTTATGCCTGCCCTTAGTTTTGTAACCAGGTATATAAACCCATGATACCTACCCTTGTACTTTAGCTTAGATCTCCTTGATTATCACCTTGAATCTACTTCTCTTGTCTCAAGCACCTTCTGGCCCTTGACTAGTCGCTTTGAAACTCTAGAAACCCTTGAACCTCTGGACCCTTGTGTTCCCTTGCAGGACATCTTCCTTGGACTTTGTACTACCATTAAGTGCATGCTATCACTTCGAACCTTTGACTTGATCTTTTGAGGCTATGCTTGTCCCTACTCAGGCCAAGCATAACACATATCCAACAATCTACCCCCTATACTCATCAGCAAAATGGGTGCATGGAATGCCTAATATGTATCATAATGGATAAAGCACAACTCATGTGGCTATAGGCTTGCCTCCCTAATTCCTATTGGGAGTTTGCAGTACTACATGCACTTCATGTGTATAATTGCAGATGCTTACAGGCAAAATGCCTACCTTTTCACATCTCCGCATCTTTGGCTGTGGCATATATGTCCACTTGCCAGTTGAAACATGCAAAGGCAAACTACAACCTAAATTGCAACTGATGATCTACCTGGGCATATCTGCTGGTAGTGATGTAAACTATCTCTTTATGTACCCTAATAATGCACTACACACTTCAGCACATGCCATCTTTGATGAGAATCTGTTCCCCAGATGCTTTAAGGCTGTGCCTCACTCGCCCATTAACCACCCGCCATGTTCTCACTCTTATGATGATGAGTCCTCTGACTCTGATTCTACACCCTCAGATTTGGAGTCCAATGTGGAAATTACTCCTCCTGCCACCCCTCATCGTCAGACCCCCTGGCCTGTCACTCCACCTCCAGCTACCCCTCCCAGGGTACCCACACCACCAGCACCACCAGCACCTTTGATTACCCCTCCTCATCGTCCACTCCCACCCCCACCTGCTCAGCCAGAATGCCCACAGTGAGAGTGCCATGCCCCCATTCGTCCTGAAATGTGTATGGGGAATGCCACAAACCACTAAAGCAGCTCCAAGACATCAAATGCATCTCTGACTGATGCAGACACATTGAAGAAGTACTGGCTGGACCTTTGGATTCACCCATTGTCCCTGGAGGAATGCCTCTGTCCCTGACTCCATTAGAAGATGACATAGAGCATATAACCAGGGAAGGGGGAGCACATTGGTTTTATACCTCTGCAGCCGTGCCTTTTCACTGGAGACAGAACAGTCCAACATGAACTATCACAAGTGGACATATCATGACATTATCAAGTTATCCCAAGAGGAACAAACTCTTCGGCATAAAGCCTGCCACAATGAGTTACAAATACTCAAAGACTGCAAAGTCTATGAAATCATGGATTGACTGCAAACAGGAAGGTTATAAAAAACTAATGGGTCTTTGATGTAAAAACTGACAGCAGAAAGAAAGCCCAGCTTGTAGCCAAAGGCTTCTCCCAAGTAGAAGGGATTGATTTCAATCAAATATTCTCCCCTGTCATATAGTTCAAGACAGTGTGGTGCATGCTCACCCTTGCAGCATTAGAGAACTGGTACATTACAGGTTTTGATGTCCGATCCACCTATCTATATGGCAAACTGGATGAAGAACTCTACATGGACTTTCCTGAAGGCTTTATACCCCCTTATCTCAAAGGGAAGGTCTTGAGACTACTATGCACTCTATATGGCCTTAAGCAAGCCAGACTAGCTTGGTGGCACAAACTCAACAAGTCCATGAAAGAACTGGGCTTCATGTATTTTAAAACAGATGCTGACCTATTTATATATTGCAAAGGCAAAGAGCTCATCCTTGTGATTATCTACATAGATGATACCATCTTTTGCAATCCCAACAAACCTTTCATAGATAAGGTTAAGGCTGTATTCATAAAGAAGTGGGACTGTCATGACTTAGGAGAAACATGCAAATTCCTAAGGATGAACATACATTGAGAAGGTCAAACCATTAAGATTGACCAGTGAGAATATCTTGACAAAGTCATAGAGTGATGCAGTATGACTAATGCAAAAATTGCCAACACCCCTCTTTCTCAGGGCTACTACTCAGAGAAGAATGATCTCCCTATTCAACTGGAACTTTGAATGCAATTCCAACAGGTCATTTGATCATTGCTATATCTTATAATTAGCACAAGACCTGACATTTCATATGCAGTTACACAACTCACCTGCATGTCTGCAAACCCATCAGAAGAGCATTTAAACAAAGCTCTATACATCTGCTGTTACCTCCTTGGGACCCAAGACTACTCCCTTGTATACAGTGGCAAGACCGGTAAAGGCATCATTGCCTGCACTGACTCTGATTGGGGACAAGACAAGATCATATCTCACTCACAAACAGATTTCTACCTGAAATTCATGGATGGTGTGTTTTTGTGGAATTCACACTTACAAAAAACCACAGCTCTGTCTTCTACAGAAGTGGAGTACATGGCCTTGAGTGACTGCATGTGCCAGGCTATTTGGATTCATCAAATGATGGAAGAACTTGGCTACCGCCTTGGTTCCATTTCTATTTGTGGTGACAACCAAGGGTTGCTCTTTATTGCACAAAACCCAGTTACCAAAAAATGCTCCAAACATATCCAGATCTGTTACCATTTCATATGTGATGCTGTGATGCTATGGAAGCAGGTAGAGCTGCTCTTTATCCCAGGACTGACAACCCTACAGATATGTTCACTAAGAACCTTGGACATGTCAAGTTCAAGGAGTTTCACTTCCAGCTTGGTTTGGAATTTAACTTAACGTCCTAGACTGTGCAGATGTTTTTACTTTATTCTGTACTTCTCATTTTTGTATCTACATATCTACTGTATACTAGATAAGGGGGAGTGTTGAAAGGACATGTACTTACAGTCACATGACCTTACATTACAAAGCATATATAAGACTCTGCTGAGTCTGAATTAATACAGATCTCTCTTGACCAGCAACCACTATCATTTCTGAGACTCTTTCTCTCCAAGGTAAGTAAACCCTAGAGTAGATTCTTTAGTAGCCCATGTGGAAATGCCAGCTACTAGCTATTGCAACACATTTTGCAAGGCCTACAACCTTAAGTAGTATCAGTGGCATAGAGAAGCAGGCTCAGTAGATCCTAAGGCAGTGTCAGCAGAGTGGAAAAGGATAGCAAAAATCTTGTTGACATTCCCAATGAAGGACAGATTCAATTTTGATGAAACCAGCCATTGGCTAGTTATGGTTTCACATAGTTGCTTTAGTGCGTTGACAGTGCATTGTGCACTTACATAGATCTTTCCTAATTAGTTTTTACTCCTATCATTGTGGGAACTTTGTGCTATTGTATATATCTCAAAACATATTAGGATTGGGCAGCTCCCACCAGTATATATTATAAGCAACTCTACTGTACTCACATCATGCAGTTGGCTAGTGTAAGTGCTATGATTCATGGCAATGGCCATGATGCCTATTTGGAAGCATCGCCAAGCCTACATCTATGTAATAGTAAGTTGATCATGAGGTGATAATCAGTACTGACCTGGTCTGCCTCGAGAGAATTCAGAGGCAAGATTACCAGCAAGATTTTGTTGGTATAAATCATGGATGGCATGATGAAGGGTAAAATCTTGCCTGAACCTGTCCTGGCAATGATTGTTTGAGCCTGAGGTAAAAAGCTTCTGCAGCATTGAGTTGCCAAGGGTATGATGGCTGATTGTTGCATTTCTCTAGGCATGCTGCAGTCAGTGCTTGCTGTATTTCATGAGAGGAGTAGTCTGATTTTTTTTAGCTTGTTCATAGGCTTGTTCTAGGTTAGTGTATAATTTTTGCCTCTGCTTGGTATGTGTAGAGGCCTGTCACATGGACAGTGATTTAGGATATGTACAAAATAGGTTTTTCGTCATCCTGATTCAAACAGGAGTGTGATATGTGTGACTCGATGCGATAGTCTACAACCAAATGTCTCTAGATGTTTGGAAATTGGCAGATCCTGAGTGTAGCGCGGGTATCAAAATGAATGGTTTAAGATTAGGTGTAATGTTGTTAAACAGCCAACAACCATCATATCCAGTCACAACTTGTCAAATATCAGGCAGTAGCTGGACACACACCTTGCAGAACACCCAGATGACAATGATGACATATCAGAGGTGAAATACAGGAAGCATTGAAGATATGCAAAGGCATGTAGAGAGAAAGAAGAGCAATGTAAGTGCAAAGAAGAGGAGTGATGCCAAGTAGCAGTAGAGACAGAGGCACATTGGAAAATAGAGGACTTCCAATGCCAGAAGGAGGTAAAGGAGGCTCAACACCAAAAGGAATCAGAGGAGGCAATGCACAAACAGGTGAGTGAATCCTTTGGGTGCAATCATCCTTTACTAACAGAGTGCAGGCTATAGATGTGTGGATGCAACAAGGTGTCAACAAGGGAAAGGAGCAAGCACCACTGCGATGTAACTATTGCAAGCATAAGGATCTTGTTACAACTTGTCCTTTTTCCTCTCCTTCCTATGCTTTTTATGCTTATACTTGTACCAAACTTGCCAGTTCGACTCTTGACTTTGGACACTATTTCTTTTGTCGCTAACTTATCCATTATCTCACTTGCTTTGTCAGTGACTACTTCCTCCACCTTCCATTTCTTTCTATGATTCTCCAAACCTGCCCTCACTATGCCTACCCTTAGCCTCATAACAGGGTATATAAACCCATGATATCTATCTCTTATACCTTAGCTTAGATCTCCTCAAATCACATCTGCTTGTCTTGAGCTCCCTCTGGCTTGCCAGTTGCCTTGAACTCTTTGACCTCTTGATCCCTTGAACAAGTGTGTTCCTACTCTAAGAGGAATGTCTTCCTTGGACTTCGTGCTACCATTAAGTGCATGCTATTTCTTTAAACCTTTGACTTAGTCTTTCAAGGCTATGTTCGTCCCTACCCGAGCCAAGTGTAACAAAAGATCTAAGCTACTCCTTGCAGCTACCATCACTGTAGCTCTGCTTCACCACTACTCACTGATCCCAAATCCCTAGATCCCTTTGGGGATTACCTTAAAACACTGAACCCCAAGAACTCTCTGAATCCTCTAAACCATTATCTGACAATGAACACACACTCCAGACCCTGCCATTACTCTACAATTCCAACAGGAAGAAGACAATACCCTTGACCTCTCCCTCAACTTTCTGCATCCCTTTCCATCCCACACATCCCCACCCTACCTTCTTCTACTCCCATTGCCCTCACTGGACATATCTTCAGATCTCCCCCTCTTCCTCCCCCATCTCATAATCCCATGGCCAACAAACCCACTAAACTCCACCTAGGAAACCCTGAACCCTTTGATGGTGTTGTGTTTGACCCGGGTAGGGACAAATGTAGACCTTGAAGATACAAGCAATCGAAGGTTCAGAGAAAGCATACCCTTCATGGCAGCATGAGGTCCTTTGAGCAAAGGTGCTGCTACTAGTCGAAAGCTAGTAGCAGTTCAAGGGATCAAGGGTTCAAGGTACAAGGAGCTAGTCAAATGCTAGTGGTTTAAGGGATCAAGGGTTTAAGGGACAAGGAGCTAGTCAAATGCTAGCGGTTCAAGGGATCAAGGGTTTGAAAGACAAGGAGCTATTCAAGTGCTAGTGGCAAGACTTAGAGACGAAGAGGGTGATTTCAATGGAGTGGATTCCAGTGATATCCAAGGGAAGACAAGGTAAACTAAGACTAAGTGGAATCCACCTAGGCGAAGAGGCTAAATAGCTATCATATGAGAAAAGGATAAGTAATAGTCATACAATGAAGGAGTGAGTCCTGGAGGTAAGTAAGTACTCCAGTCACAAGTGAATTCAAGTACAGAACAGTACAGGAGAGCGGAGTGACAAGGCTCAATGGAGATGGGTTAGATCTACCTTGAAAGGGTGAATATAGATAAAACAAGGACAGGGTAATAGGATAGCATATCCTGTGAATGGCAGGTCTGCGGGTAAGATATCAGTTATATGCAAGGAAGTGGTGAGGAGCAGGAGCAACAAAGGAAAGAAAAAGAAAAAGATATGTGGTCAGGCAAGTCGTAATAGACGGATCCTTTGAAAACACCGAACAATGACTGAACACTGAAACGACCAGAACCCACCTAAGGGTCTAGTGTCTGTAGTCACAAGAATACTAGGTGAGTTGTTCTGGGAAAACTCCAAGAAGAACAAGACTGAGGAGTCTTGGTCTACTTGGCTATAGTATTTATACTACTAGTACATGTGCACAGACCGTGCACTGCTTATCTATAGCTACTATACTTGTATTACTAGTTCTGAGACTGGGGAGCATGAGGCGACATGAGTTGCATGTTTATTGGAGGGTAAGCATACCTATGTGGGCATGTGTTGGATAGGGGGCATGAGGTGCGCATGAGGCACGTTGCATGTTATTCTAGAGTATGTCACTGCAAGATCAATATCGTGGGAGAATGTTGGGCTTTGTGGGAAAGTAAGTGAGTGAGTGAACATAGGGGCTATTGGAGTATTTGGTGAATTGTGAGTGAATGAGCGTCTAGAAAAATAAGGAAAAATAAGGAAAAATAGGGGAAAAATAGGGGCATTTGTAACAAACACCCTCTGTTTCTACCTTATGGTAAACTTCACTGTCTATGACACTAATGCAAAACAGCTCGCATTTGCCCTCTCTCACATGATCAAAGGATCAGCCCTAGTCTGGGCCAACACCTTTAGACAACAAGCAGTTTCTGCTACCACCATTACCTTCGGCACCTTCATAGACTTCTGTGATAACTTCCAGAAGTCCTTTGTTCTCAAAGACACTATCTCCAATGCCATCTTCTGGCTATCCACCACTCAAATAAACCCTCACCCCAAGAAGAAAGGGAAATACTTCCTTTCTCTTGCCACTTATACTGCCAGCTTTATTAGTAACACTGCCCTGGCCAAAATCAAGGATGACAACATCCTGATCGGATTCTATTCGGTTGGACTCCCTGCTGAGATCATGCACCAGATCTATCACATGAACACCCCTCCTACTATGATCAAAGTATGGTATGAGAAGGCCACTCACTTCCATATTCAGTTTGAAAGAGCGAGAGAAGTTACCCATCTCTGCATTGAAGGATCTTAGAACACCTATCATTCCTATTTCACCTCCACACCCACTTCCACCAAAGACCCAAATGCCATGGATGTAGATGCTGTCTGCATTGCCAAGCTTACTCCTGATGAGCAAAAATGATGCATTGAGAAAGGACTTTGCTTCCACTGCTGAAAGAGCGGACATCTCAGTAATGAATGTCTCCACTTCCCCTTTAAAGGGCAGAAGGGAAAGAATGTCCAAAAAGTCTCCACCAACAATCTTTCTGCACTAAAGGAAATTGAAGATGATAATGATGAAGACAAAGTGGCCATACAAAAAGTCTATTTCTCTTGGGATTTTTGAAAAGGAGAACTCATTTGATGCAAGTTTCTCCTCCCCTCAGATGCACTTCTGTATTTGTATCCTTCTCATTGAAAGCAATGAAACTCCCTATTCAGCTTATTGATCCAGAATGCATCACCAAAGTCATCAACACTCATGTCCTAGTAGATAGTGGTGCTGACATGTCCTGCATTATTTGGAATTTTGTCTGAAAACACAAACTCCCCACCAAGAATCTCTCTGAACCAATTACCATACAAAACATTGACCAATCCACAAACATGAATGGAACTATCTGATTCACCACCATATTGTTTATGGACATCAAAGGAATCACTCACAAGGTTCTTTTCTATGTCATGCATTGCAGAAACGAAAACATTATCCTTGGGTTATCTTGGCTTCAGAAGATTAACCCTACTATTGACTGGGCTCACCAGACTATCTCCATCTCCGAATCTTCCAACAAATCCTCTGAACTATACCAAAACTGCATCATAAACCAATGATCCCATAGAATCTCAGAACTCCTGCCCTGACCTCCCCAACACCTTAATGTCCACACTGTCCATAATTCCCATCTCTACAAGTATCTTCAATATGAAACTGAATCTCAGTTCTGTCAATGTGCCAAGGAACCCTATACTGTTAACTGCATCATCCACTGTAGTTCCTGTTTCATTCCCTTAGGATCCCCTGTGATCACTAAACTCACTCATGCCACTGAACTTGCCATGGCCACAGAAAAAGTGAAACTGGTGATCTCCCTTCCTTCTGAATACAAAGAATACTCCTTGGTATTTTCCAAAGAAATCACTGATCACCTTCCACCCCCCCCATCCCTACAATCATGAAATCAATCTTGACGAATCCTTCATACTGAAAGTAGGGAAGATATATCCCTTATCCCCTAATGAACAAAAGGTCACTGAGGCTTTTCTTAAGGAGAACCTCTAGGCTGGGAAAATTCATTCTTCGAACTCTCCTCAAGCTTCTCCATTCTTCTTTGTCAATAAGAAGGATGGGAAACTTTGTTCTTGCCAGGACTATCGCTACCTCAACAAACACACTGTTCAAGATATCTATTCCCTCCCCTTGATCTCTGACCTTATTGATAAACTCAAAGATGCCAAAGTCTTCACCAAATTCGATGTACAATGGGGATACAACAATGTTTGAATTAAAGATGGTCACCAGTGGAAAGGAGCCTTCATCACCCATAAAGAGCTCTTCAAACCCCTCGTCATATTCTTTGGCTTAACCAACTCCTCTGCCACTTTCCAATGCTTCATAAATAACTCATTCCGAGACATGATCTTTGAAGGATGGCTCATTATTTACATGGATGGCCTTCTTATCTTCTCCCTAGACAAAACCATGCACACTGAATGCACCAAATGAGTCCTGCAACAGATGAAGGAACTTAACCTTCACCTGAAACTTGAGAAGTGCACCTTCGCTGCCAAAAGAAGTAGAATACCTAGGAATGATTGTAAAACCCAGACAACTTGCCATGGACCCAGTCAAACTCAAAGGAATTGCTAATTGGCTCACCCTAACTAAAGTCAGAGAAGTCTGCTCATTCCTTGACTTTGTCAATTTCTACTGATGATTTATCCCTGATTACTCCACCATTGTCTGCCCCCTTATAGACCTCACCAAGAAAAACTCTGGATGGAACTGGACTAACACTTGTCAAAAGTCCTTTGATGCTCTCAAAGAACTATGCCTCTCTAAACCAGTCCTCCACCTCCCTGATCTCTCCGCCCCCTTCACCATCACCACCAATGCTTCAAAGTATGCTTCTGGAGCTATTCTGCTACAGACTGACGTCAATGGAGACTGGCACCCATGCTCCTATCTCTCCATTTCATTCTCCCCTGCTGAACGAAACTATGACATCTATGACCAGGAACTCCTTGCTATCATTTGTGCTCTCAAGACATGGTGACACTATCTGCATGGCTCCCCATTCCCTGTGCAAGTCTTTACAGACCACAAAAACCTCACATACTTCTGCCAAGCCTGCTGGCTCCTTGACCTAGCAGACTTCAATCTTAAAATGATCCATGTCCCTGGCTGCCTTTTTGCCAGTTCAGATGCCCTATCCCACCACCCAGATCTCCACCCTGATACCTCAGATAACACCAGAACTGTACTCCTCCTGAACACCCTCTTTGTTTGTGTTATTGATGCTGCTCTGCATCAGAAGGTCTCATCCTCCTCCAAGGATGATGTTAAAATCTGAGTATTTGCTTTCTACTCTTCTATTTCATAACCCAGATTCTAGACCTGATTACATCAGTGGTCCAGACCTTTGGACAATAGGTCCAAGTATACTATCATATATTACTCATCATATGACATCATAGATAACTGCCATTATTACTATTGGCTATAGATAGGACTCTTATCATTTGTGATACAATATGACTCATTCCTATCTCTTATCTTTACCTATCCTAGAGTAGAGGCATACAGGTACAAACAATACCTGAACACTATATAGAGGAGAGCTCACTCTGTATCGCTCTCCTCAGTTCTTATACTCTCTCTTATACAAGCATCTACTCTTTGCTTCTATAAACTCCTCTGCTCCTCAAGCTAGCAACCTCTATCCTCAGACCTAGTGAGTACCTTCAACTAGGCACATACCTTCCTCTTGTCACTAGCATCACACTTGTGGCACCTACTGCCCTCACAGTAGAGAAAAATGGAGTACCGCGCACTTTGTTAGGTTATGAGCCCTGCTTAATCAAGGCTTGACATCTTGCACTTTCCCATCACCCTTGATCTAGCAGAATGGAGGCTAGAGTTGCTGTAAGTTTCTCCCAGACCATTGTCCTTCTTGGACATTGTCTTATGCTCATTGCTACCAACATCACCTTATATGCCTTTGGGGCTGTTTACTTCTTTGTTCATCAGTTCAGAGATATCCTTATTCGAGTTGATGATGGTTATTTTTCTCTTGAAATAAATCACACCGCTAATCACGAACATTACTCATTGCATCTGGTTTTGTCTTCTAGACCCCAACAATCAGTTCAACAGGTTTATGGTGATTCACCTCCACCTCCATTGGAGAGACCATCATCTTCCCAACCATTGTCTGAACCTCCGACCTGAGTAACCTATGAGGTTCACTCCAAGAGACCCTCCTTGCAGTTGTCATACTTCCCTGCTCCTGAAGAAATCCCTGCTCCCATTGTTCCCACTCCTTGCCCAGAGGATCCCCACTGTCATATCCGACTCACCGTCGATTTGACACCTTTCCATCTTCCTTGCCCTTTTTGCCAACGTCACATTGAAGAAGGAGAGTACTGTGACGGCTTAATAGGACTTGGTGCCTCTACATCTGGAGTCTATCACAAACAACTCGTTTGAGGTGGTTACCTCTTTACTCCAGCTTACAGACCCTTTAGAGGAAGGACAAGATCGGTTTCCATTCTCTCTGACCTTCCAGACCTAGTCAATAGTCCAGAACCGATTCCTATTCCTCCTCTCCCTGCACCATCTCCTCCACCTTCCTATACTCTGTCATACAATCCCCTTAATGGTGAACCTCTCCAAATACCAACGCTGGAACTTGAATTTAGGCTTGCCTCTGATGAGCTTGAATGCCTTCGAGAACAGTCTTTGACAACAGTCCATCGAGTATCACTTGACACCTTTGGCCAACCCAGATCAAGGAGGAATATGTTGGGAGGTGATTTTCCAAGATCCCCTTCCACTACCACCGAAGAATCTCTGCCACCCTATACATCATCAAGGGAGGGTAGTCCCTTTCCTTAGACAGACAGGCTTCAGTCCTTGGGTTCATTCAAGGAAATCCTGCTGGGTGGTGACTCCTTTTCAGGTGTTATCAGCTGAGACTTCTACCTGGGATGATTCTATTCTTGTATGTTCATTCATATTCAAGAATGAATCTCTTTCCTCTACTTATGCTGGTGCCGGATGGGCTTTTCCCTCTGAGACATATATTTCTACTCCACCTGCATTAGTACATTTCCAAGGACACAAAGTTCTTCGCAGAGATCTCTTCCCTTCTCTTTCTCACTTTGATCCTGGAGACATTTATCGTTCTCACAACGTTCATGAGGTTCTATACGATTCTCTTTCTCCAAACATCTACATCGGTGATCCCATTGATTGGTATAACCGATTCACTAGGCAATTGGCTCCTACTCCAACCCAGCGGTACTGGAATTACAATTTCGATAAGTACCTTCGCAAAAGCTGGAGATCTGCAAATTCTGTCCAACACAGGCTTCAACAGCAGATTAGGAAGCATTCAACCCTTCCTGAGATGCGAGAGGCTTGCCTCCGCAGACTCTATGGAGAACAGGATGAAGGCAGACCACCTTGTCGTGCTGCTGCCATTGCTGGTGAAGTTCGGAGACATTCCCTCTTGTAATAGATCAGATCGGACATGGGCAATGTATATGTCTTGAGCACTGGGACTTGACAACATGGTTGAGGAACTGATACTCTCGATGACGGTACATCTCTCCTTCTGATTTGAACACTAACTGTTTCCAACAGACATGTCGGCATCCATTCCAGCTGTTGCAGACCTCAGGATCGATGGATCTCTCCTTAGCCGCATTCCCGTCCTTGATGGACAGAAGAACTATTCCATTTGGAGTGCTAGAGTTCAAGGCATCTTAGCGTCGATAGGTGGACAAGGTTTCATAGATGAAACCCTTCAATCAACACAGAGGATTGCTGCTACAGATGAAGTAGCATGGAAGGCCGTGGACTCAAAGATTCTAGGCTTCCTTTCCATCACTGTCAATGATCAGTTATCCACCACTGCACCAATGACTTGGCCTGAACTCAAGGTCAACACTGGAACCCAAGCTGCACCTGTTCAAACGACCTATCTACAGTCTAAGACCTACCACTTTTGGGATCTTTTATCTCATCGTTTCACCTCAAAAGGCATCACAGGGCAGTTCTACTGGCTACACAAGGTTCTTCGCACTCACATTAGAACCCAGCATGCATCAGAAGACATCTCGGAGATACAGCAGTATTTTACAGGCATGTTCAATGCAGGCCTTGAATTACCCGAATCTCTTCGAGCCATGTTTATACTGGCTTTACTCCCTGATGATTTTGAAACACTTTGATCCACCCTTATCCATACCACTCATGAAGAAGACTTCACAGTGGATAATAACATTCAAGCCATCCTTCGAGAAGTAGATCTTCAGAGCTCGAAGCTTCACCCTCTTTCTTTGTGCATCACTCATATGCAGGCACCCCCTCCTTACCAATCTTCCTCATCCTCATCTCTGAATAGGACAAACATCATTCGTCATGGCCCTCCACAGCAGAACAAGTGGAAGAACCAACGACAGCCTAACCAGCAGTCATCAGACCAGCCTTCATCTTCTGGGGGAAACCCAAAGAAGAAGAGACATTCGAATAACAAGAAGAGAGGATGGTACAATCAGTGCAATGCTGATAAGAAAGGAAAAGGCAAAGCACCTGCTCACATATTGATGGTAAATGAGTTTACTAACTCTAACCCTGATCCCTACTATGGGATGGTCGAGGAAGACTTCCAATCTACCTCTGGACTTCAGGAAATGGATGTCGAACATCGGAGCTTCATTGAACATCATAGTTTTGACTCCGATGTTGTTGAACATGGATGGGATGGACCATCAGATGACTCAATGGACATTTCACCAGATATGCAATCTGCTGTCCATCAGTCCTTTCGCTCCTGCTGTCTCTCCCTCTGATCCTTTGGAGAGTATGGATCAAGCTGGTAGGATCACCGTGCCGAAGAAGAAGAAGAAGAAGACTACCTTTGTTTTAGGAGGGTTAGTCATGGGACAATCATTACCTGGTTGTTCGATCAGAGAGTTTCCTCTTAAGGAGGAGACTGCATCCTATTTTAACGATTATGATCCAGTTTCTTTCACTAGCCTCTCACATGGCATCCAAGGGATGATGATGAGAGAGACCCCTTTACCTCCTAGTGATGTAATAAAAACTGAGAATCATATCTTCTCTTCTGCCTGGTATACTGTTGGAAACACACTAAGTCCAACTTGTTCACATTGGATGATTGACAGTGGCTGCACTGATCATGTCACTCCATATCTTGATGACTTCACTCATCTCTCGCAAGGAACCAAGAATACATCAATTGATGATGGTTCTCTTGTCTCCATGTATGGTCCTGGTAAGATTATCCTTTGACCACATGGTAGTGACCCTTTGGTTCTTGAATGAGTATGGTATGCACCTCAAGCATTGCACAGACTTTTGTCTGTTGCTACCCTGACCTCTCAGGGATATTGATTTGAAATTGATTCTACAGAAACTCGTATCTGGAACAACCGAGGACATCTGGTAATCTGGGCATCTGCCTCATTTCCAGATAACAATCTGCACTGGTTTCAGTCTTCCATGATTACTCCAGGAAAGATTGCCTCAGTCACCTCAATTGATTCTTTCTCTTTGTGGGACCTTAGGTTTGGACATTGCTCCAAGAACGCACTCCGACAGCTTCACAGTCATACTTCTGGCTGTCCGGACATTACTATTCCTTCCGACTTTCCTCCTTGTAAAGGCTGCTCTGAGGGTAAAATGGCGGATTGCAGCTTCGGTCTTTCGATCAGGCATGCTTCTCGTCCTCTTGCTCTCCTTCATACTGATCTAATGGGACCATTTCCTGTTGAGTCACGCTCCAGGTCTCGCTATGTATTGACCCTTATTGACGACTATTCCGGCTTCTTTCTCCTTGCTTTCCTTCGGGAAAAGTCTGGT
This sequence comes from Boletus aff. mottiae, assembly GCA_038093895.1. NCBI lineage: Eukaryota > Fungi > Basidiomycota > Agaricomycetes > Boletales > Boletaceae > Boletus > Boletus aff. mottiae. Next base: position 19,194 of record JBBPTD010000631.1, read on the forward strand.
ACTTTGCTTGCACTTCAGCACCAGTTTGCCTGGCTTGAGGCTCATTCTGACTCTCGAGTCACCTCTATATGTTCAGATTGAGGGGGGGAATATATGGGTTGAGACATTCAATCGTTCTTTGCATCCAGAGGGATTACCCATCAGACTTCTGTTCCTCACACCCCTCAACAGAATGGACGTGCAGAGAGGTTCAATCGTACCATTATGGAGAAAGCTGAGGCAATGCGCCATTATGCTTGCTTACCCAGGATCTTCTGGCAAGATTCCCTGGAGACTGCACTTCATGTCTACAATAGACAACCAGTTCGTCGTCATGGGTGGAAGACACCCATTGAACTATTCAATGGTACAGTCCCTGATGTTTCATACTTCAGAATATTCAGTTGTAGCACTTTTGTCTTCATACCTCTGGAGATAAGGAAGGACAAACTGTCCCCCAAAGCAGAAGAGATGATGTTCATTGGTTACGAAACCAATACCAAGGGTTGGAGATTCTGGTCACAAGCCAGACATCGTATTTTTATCTCTACTCATGCCACATTTGATGAGACTCAATTCAGATCATGTTCTAGAGATCTTGCTGTCGAAGACCAAGCCTAGATACTAGAAGATCCTGCAAACGACCTATCAGATAAAGAATCGGATAAGAAGAACCCAGAACCTCCTACCAATCCCTCTCGTCATGTTATTATTAACATACCAGATCTTGGACCATTACCTCATCCTAGATCCAGATCACCTTCACCACCACGATCACCTGGACCACCATCTGATCATAATACTCCCTCTCCACCACCATCTGTTCCTTCTCCACCTCATTGAGATCCTTTGAGATCCACACCAGTTTATCATGCACCTCCACCTTCATCACAATCTCATGCTCGTCAACCTCCAGTTGCACCAAGAGCACCATTTCGACCTCCTGTACTGGAGAGATGTTCTACTAGGAATGTTAAACCAAGGATCATTTCTGATAACTCTTATGGGAATAGATCACCCCTCAAAATTGAGAAGGAGATTCATGGCAAGTCTAATACTCACCAGGAGGAGCAAGAAACTGTCCATATAATGGAACAACCAGTTCCTACTAGACCTACAAATGAGGATGATGATATGGGTGAGCTTTACAGCAGCCAATGGATGCAGTTCCATTTGTCAGCTGCAGTTTCCCAAAGCATT
>JBBPTD010000632.1:0-20351 GCA_038093895.1 Boletus aff. mottiae
AATCTTATGACAACTGTCCAATGGGAAAATGTGACCTGGGCAGGGATTGAACCTGCAGCCTCAGGTTATAGCTACCTGTACTCTACCATTGAGCTACCAGGCCCTTGCTTTAAAGGGACTACTCTGCATATATGATGAGAGTTGGTATGTGGACATTTCAGTCAGCACAAGGCTCTAATGATAGGGTCAACCTCGCCTACCGCATGTAACAGTATCCATGACAAGAAATGGTGTGGTATGACAGGGAATGTGCTTATGGAGGATTGGGCCCCACCAACACCTTTTATTTCCCTTCCATCAAAGCACAATGTAGTGGGTTGCTGTCCTGAGGACTTGTAGCCCCACTCTCAGGAGAGCGGCTTTTTGGTGAGTCCATGATGGGACCAGAGCTTTGTGGATGGTTCCATGTCCAAGCACCACAGAGGTGGCAGCACTATGGACCAAGAGCTGTCAGATGTGTCAGAATGTGAACACAAATGCCCAGAAACAGGGGACAATAAATACTCACCTGCAGGAGGTACAGACAAGCTGGACAAGTCAGGAAACGAAGTGGTTGCATGGAGTGACGTCCACATCACTAGCTGAAAATCAGTCAAGTCAGCACAACAAAAGGTAGCCTAATTGTTACGACAAGGATTGGATGTCCCTAACTTAGTGATATTGAGATTATTGAATTTCCACCCTGTCAGGATGATAAGACATTTCAATATGTTGCAGTACATCCACAAATGTACCAGTGCAAAAAGGGGAAGGCCAATGTGGTCCCTTATCCAGGCTTGAGCACACTCGAACAACTGTATCGCACCATCGTGGTCACCACATGCCATCTGTGAGTTTCTGAGAAGAAGGTACATGTATGCCTTCTGAAACTGTCACTGAGATTCGCCACATGGTGGCATGTTGCACATGTGCCTGAAACACGTAGCATATAGAGTTAGGGGAAATCGTAGCAATGGTCATCTACATGTGATATCACATCAGGATGTTCTCTGGGCATGAATACAATAATAGCCTACATGATGATAGCCTAACAATTAAATAGTCACTGAACATCGAGGACACAGACCTTGGTAAGCACCAGAAAGGTAACATGAGAAGTGCACACTGATGTCACAAGTTTGATTGGGCCCTGTCCTTTTTCCCTTTACTGACATGGGCTATACTGTTTGCAAGAAACGCGATGATGGATGGTTGAATATCAAGGGCCTTGCATAAATGGGGATTAATAGCAAGTCAATGGTGATGTTTGTGAGAGTAAAGTAGTACCTTTTCTGCATCGATGCGGGCTGCATCCCACTTTCATAGACGTGTCTGCACAAGACCTCAATTGGTGAATAGGTGATGAGCTGGGTTGAGAGATTTGGAGATCACCGCAACCAGGAGGGTTTCTGCATTTTCGAGATGATCATGCTTCCACAAGTCCGAGTCCAGCATGACATTGTTGATCCAAATGTCAGGTTCCTGGAGAGTTGGGTGTGGCTGAGATAATGGAACTGATGGGTCCGATGCAGCATCATCAACCTGGATGTCAGATTCCTGGAGAGTGGGGTGTGGAATTGACTGCTATGGGGAACAGTGATTGGAATCAAGAATCAGAAAACTGAATCCGATGAGGCGAGACTTACAATGATATGACATTGCCGTATGATGATGATTTTGCCATCCTTGCCACCAAATGTGAGAGATTGGTTGTTGGGAGAGAATGTGATGGACTGTATGTCTTGAGGATGTTGAATTAGCACTAGCACCAATAGTAAATTGATGTATTGAATTACACAAAGGGTCGCTTTCAACATTTATCTTCACCTTCTCATACTAACCTGCAAATTTTCAATGACACTCGAGTTTCATGTTTTGTCCTGTATCCTGCTCAGCTCATCTGTTCGATGAGATCTTCAGATTGTATTTTACCTCTAGTCTCTCCTTTACTCCATCTCTACACAGGGACTGGTGCCACATTATGGTTTCAATGTTGCGCTGGACATCAATATGCTCAAGGATGCTACCATCAATCACCACCTCCTGGTTCAAAACATACTTGCAGTGTTATGCTTGGCCCGGGTAGGGACGAGCACAGCCTCAAAAGACGAGGTTGAAGGTTCAAAGAGATAGTGTGCACTTAATGGTAGCACAAAGTCCAAGGAGGATGTTCCTCTTTAGAGTGGGAATATTATGACTTGTTCTTTTTCTTCTTTCTTTTACACTCTTACACTTGTACTTGTACTGAACTCACCAGTTCGATTCTCAACTCTGGACATTATTTCTTTTTGTCACTGACTCATCCACACCTGTTCTTCCATTATCTGTTATCTCACTTGCTTCATCAGCAACTACTTCCTCCACCTTCCATACTATTCTATGACTCTCCATACCTGCCCTAACTATGCCTACCCTTAACCCTGTAACTGGGTATATAAACCCATGATACCTATCCCTTGTATCTTAGCTTAGATCTCCTTGAATCATATCTATCTGTCTTGGTTCCTTCTGGCTTAAACTCCAGTCACCTTGAACCCTTGAACCCTTGAACCCTTGATCGAGTCTGTTCCCACTCTAAAGTGGAACATCTTCCTTGGGCTTTGTGCTACCATTAAGTGCATGCTATCTCTTTGAACCTTCAACTTACTCTTTCAAGGCTATGCTCGTCCCTACCCAGGCCAAGTGTAACAAAAGATCTAAGCTACCTTTTGTGGCTACCATTGCTGTAGCTCTGCTTCACCATTGCTCAATGACCTTGACTCCCTGCATCCCTCTGGGGATTACCTCGAAACTGTTCCCCTCAGGAACCCTCAGGAACCCTCCTCCCTTGACCCAGACCTCACCCTTCCCTCACAACAGAAGGATGATGACATCTTAGACCTCTCCCACCAGCTCTCTGCCTCCATCTCCATCCCCTGTGTTCCCACTCCCCCCTCCCCTACACCTATTGCCCTCACTGGACAAATCTTTAACCCCCCTCCTCCTCCTCTGCCACCACCTTGTAACCCCATGACTACTAAACCCACCAAACTTCACCTCGGTGACCCCAAACCCTTCGATGGGTCCCCAGAAACAGCCAACAAATGGCTGAACACTGTTCGTTTCTACCTTAAGGTAAACGAATCAGTCTATGACAACAATGACAAACAAATCGCCTTTGCTCTCTCTTATATGATGAAAGGATCTGCCTTGGTCTGGGCAAATACTTTCAGACAGCAAGCAGTTACCACCACCTCCATCAACTTCGGAACCTTTGTTGACTTCTGCAAGTCCTTCAAGAAGTCCTTCATACTCAAGGACATCATCACCAATGCCATCTCTTGGCTATCCAACACCCGCATGAACCCTCACCCCAAGAAGAAGGGAGAATACTTTCCCGCTCTCACCGCCTACACTGCTAGCTTCATTAGTAATGCCACCCTTGCCAATATCACTGATGAAAACGTCCTAATTGGATTCTATTCCATCAGACTTCCTGAACCCCTGATGTGCTGCATATACTCCATGGACACTCCCCCCACTACAGCCAAGGAATGGTATGAGAAACCCTCCCACTTCCATACCCAGTTCGAAAGAGCCAAAGAGGTCGCCTGCCTTCATACTGGAGGATCTCAAAACTCCTACCACTCCTACAACACCCCTGCTCCCACCCCCACTAGAGACCCCAACACCATGGACATAGATGCAGTCTGTGTCACCAAGCTCACTCCAGAAGAGCGAAAGCAATGCATCGAGAAAGGACTTTGCTTCTGCTGCCAAAAAAGTGGGCATCTTAGCAACAAATGTCCTCACTTTCCCTCCACCAGATGAAAGGGAAAGAAGGTTCAGAAAGTCACCATTGATGATCTCCCTGAGTTAAAGGAGACTGAAGACGATGACAAAGAAGACAAAGTGGCCATATGAAAGGTTCACTTCTCCTGGGATTTTTGAAAAGGAGAACTCATTCGACACAAGTCTCTCCTTCCTTTACATGTGCTTCTGTAGTTGTATCCTCCTCCTTGAAAGCAATGAAACTCCCCATTCAGCTTATCGATCCAGATCGCATTACCAAAGTCATTGACACTCGTGCCCTGATTGACAGTGGTGCTGACATATTGTGCATTAACTGGGACTTTGTTCATAAACACAAACTCCCCACCAAGAAACTCTCTGAACTCATCCCCATATGAAATGTAGACCAGTTCACAAACAAGAGAGGAGCTATCTGCTTCACCACTACTCTGTTCATTGATATCGAAGGAATCACTCACAAGATCCTCTTCTATGTCATGCACTGTGGAAACAAAAATGTTATCCTAGGACTACTCTGGCTTCGAAAAACCAACCCTACCATTGACTGGGCTTGCCAAACTATCTCTATCCCCAAATCATCTGACGAATCCTCAGAACTCTACCAAACTCACACCTTGAATCAACGATCCCATAGAATCCCTGAACTCCCTCCCCGACCCCCTCAACATCTTAATGTCCATGAAGTACATGATGCACGCCTCTATGAATACCTCAAATACAAAACTGAATCTCAGTTTTGTCAACGTGCCAAGGAAGTGTATACCATCAACTGCATCATCTGCTGTGGTTCTTGTTTCATTCCTCTAGGCTCCCCTGTCATTGCAAAACTCACCACTGCCATCAAACTTGCCATGGCCACTGAAAAGGCAAAACCTGCAGTTTCACTTCCCCCTGAATATGAGAAATACTCCTCAGTGTTCTCTAAAGAAACTGCAGACCACCTTCCACCCTCTTGCCCATACAACCATGAAATTAACCTCAATGACTCCTTCACACCCAAAGTTGGGAAAATCTATCCCCTATCACCCAACAAACAGAAAGCTACCAAAGATTTCCTCAAAGAAAACCTCCATGCTGGAAAGATTTGACCCTCCAACTCCCCTCAAGCCTCACTGATCTTCTTTGTCAATAAGAAGGATGGGAAGCTTCGTCCCTGTCAAGATTATCGATACCTCAATGAACATACCATTCGTGACGCCTACCCACTCCCCCTAATCTCTGACCTCATCAACAGACTCAAAGACGCTAAGGTCTTCACCAAGTTCAACATACGGTGGGGATATAACAACATCCAAATCAAAGATGGACACCAATGGAAAGGAGTGTTCATTACTTATAAAGGACTCTTTGAACCCCTGGTCATGTTCTTTGGCCTCACAAACTCCCCTGCAACCTTCCAATGATTCATGAATGACTCGTTCCACAACATGATCTCTGAAGGATGGCTTGTCATTTACATGGATGATCTCCTTATCTTCTCCCCAGACGAGGCCACTCATGTTGAACGAACCAAACAAGTTCTACCATGAATGGAAGAACTTGATCTTCACCTGAAGCTTGAGAAATGTTCCTTTGCAGTCAAAAAAGTAGAATATCTAGGAATGATCATCAAACCTGGACAACTTGCTATGGACCCTGTCAAACTCAAAGGAATCACCAATTGGCCCACCCAAACCAAAGTAAAGGAAGTCTGCTCATTCCTTGGCTTTGCCAATTTTTACTGATGATTCATTCCTGATTATTCCACTGTCGCATGTCCCCTCATCAACCTCACCAAAAAGAACTCTGGATGGAGCTGGACAGAAGCATGCCAAAAATCCTTTGATGCTCTAAAGGAACTATTTCTCTCCAAACCAGTCCTTTGTCTCCCTGATCCCTCCGCTCCCTTCACAATCATTACCAATGCTTCAAAATATGCCTTGGGAGCTATTCTTTTGCAGACTGATGTCAACGGCAATTGGCACCCCTGTTCCTATCTCTCCACTTTGTTCTCCTCTGCAGAATGAAACTACAATATCTATGACTGCGAACTTCTGGCTATCATTTGAGCTCTCAAAGCATGGCATCACTACCTTCATGGCTCCCCCTTTCCCGTCCAGGTCTTCACTGATCACAAAAATCTCACATACTTCTGCCAAGCCCAGAACATCAACCGACACCAAGCGCATTGGCTTCTAGACCTCATGGACTTTGACCTAAAAATGATTCATGTCCTGGGCCATCTTCTTGCTGGTCCTAATGCCCTATCTTGCTGCCCTGATCTCCATCCTGACACCCCAGATAACACAGGAACTATACTCCTCCCAGACACCCTTTTTGTATGTGTCATCAATGCCACTTTGCATCAGAAGGTATCATCCTCCTCCAAGGATGATCCCCTTGTTCTGAATGCTCTGCATGCCCTTGATGGATCAGTACCCCCTGTTATGCTTGGCCTGGGTAGGGACGAGTGTTTGCCTGGAAATACTAAGTCAAAGGTTTCAAAGAGATAGCGTGCACTTAATGGTAGCATGAAGTCCAAGAAAGATGTTCCACAAGGGAACACAAGGATTCAGAGGTTCAAAGGTTTCAAGGGTTCAGAGTGACTGGTCAATAACCAGAAGGAGCTTGAGACAAGTACAATGGATTTCAAGGTGTGAATTGAGGAGATCTAAGCTAAAGTACAAAAGATAGGTATCATGGGTTTATATACCTGGTTACATGACTAAGGGCAGGCATAGTAAGGGTTGGTCATGGAAAGCTATAGAATGGAATGGAATGTGGAGGAAGTAATTGCTGACAAAGCAAGTGAGATAATGGTTAAGAATGAGTAAGTGTGGGTGAGTCAGCAATAAAGGAAATAGTGTTCTAAGTCGAAAGTCGAACTGGCGAGTTTGATATGAGTACAAGTGTAAGAGCGCAAAGAAAAAGAGGGGACAAAAGGGGAAGTTATAACACCCCCCACATTCTGTTCCAGATTGTCTGATTGGGCCTTTGATAAAGGTGTCCTCACCTATCAATGTTGTGCCTATATTCCCCCCAATGAATCCCTTTGCCACTCCATCATATCCCGCTGCCATGATCATGCTTCCACTGGTCACCCCAGCTATCTCAAAACCCAGCAACTCATCACTGCTGAGTTTTGATGGCCTGGTCTCACGCAATTTGTTCACAAGTATGTGGAAGGATGCTCCTCCTGTCAATAAGCCAAAGCAAACACCCATCCCACCATCCCCTTTACTTCTCCAATCCGTTCCTTAGCCTCTCGCCCGTTCCAGCAGATCTCTTGTGATCTCATCACTGACCTTCCCCTCTCCACTGGCTTCAATTCCCTTTTGGTCATGGTCGACCATGGCCTTACTAAGGGGGTAATACTTTGTCCCATGAAGAAAACTGTCTCTGCTCAAGGCATTACCACACTCTTTTTCCACAAGGTTTACAAACACTTTGGGCTATATGACAAAGTTATCTCCAACTGAGGCCCCAATTTGCCTCTGCCTTTGCAAAAGAACTCAGAAAACTCCTGAACTACAACCTCGTCCTCTCCACCACTTATCACCCTCAAACGGATGGTGAAACAGAACATGTAAATCAGGAAGTTGAAACCTATCTGTGCATCTATTGCAGAAATAACCCTGCCTCTTGGTCTGAACACATGACCCACGCTGAATTCACTCATAATCACCACATTCATTCAGTAACCAACCAATCTCTGTTTTATCTCATGATGGGATACAAACCCCATGCCCTTCCCACCATCATACCCAACTCCCATCTCCCTGCTGTAGAATCCTGCCTCAAGGAACTCACCACTGCAAGAAACGAAGCTCTCGCCATCCATGAACTCGCTTGCCAGGTAATGGCAGCTCGAGGAAACCGAGGCTTCACCCCATTCTCTAAAGGAGACAAAGTGTTATGACTTGCCCTTTATCCCCTCTCTTATTCTTTATGATCTTACACTTGTACTCATATTGAACTCACCAGTTCGGCTCTCAACTTAGAACACTATTTCCTTTATTGCTGACTCACCCACACTTACTCATTCTTATCTGTTATCTCACTTGCTTCATCAGCAATTACTTCCTCCACACTCCATTCCATTCTATAGCTTTCCATGACTAACCCTAACTATACCTGCCCTTAGTCATGTAACCAGGTATATAAACCCATGATATCTATCTTTTGTACTTTAGCTTAGATCTCCTCAATCCACATCTTGAATCCATTGTACTTGTCTTAAGCTCCTTCTGGCTATTGACCAGTCGCTCTAAACCTTTAAAACCTTTGAACCTCTGAATCCTTGTGTTCCCTCATGGAACGTCTTCCCTGGACTTCATGCTACCATTAAGTGCATGCTATCTCTTTGAAACCCCTTGACTTAATATTTCGAGGCTATGCTTGTCCTTACCTGGGCCAAGCATAACAAAAGATCTAAGCTATCTTTCGTGGCTACCATCATTGTAGTCCTGCTCCACCATTGCTCAATGACCTCAACTCCCTGTGTCCCTCTGGGGACTACCTCAAAACCGTTCCCCTCAGAAACCCTCTGAACCCTCTGAACCTTCATCTGACAACAAACATTCTTTCCTTGACCCAGACCTCACCCTTCCCTACCAACAGGAGGACAACAATACCCTAGACCTCTCTCACCAACTCTCTGCCTCCCTCTCCATTTCTCGCATTCCCACTCCCCCCTCCCCAACACCTATCGCCCTCACTGGACAAATCTTTAGTCCCCCTCTTCCTCCACCACCACCACATAACCTCATGACTTCTAAACCCACCGAACTCTGCCTTGGAAACCCTGAACTCTTTGATGGGTCCCCAGACACCGCCAATCAATGGCTGAACACTGTTTGTTTCTACCTCAAAGTAAATGAAGCAGTCTACGACATCAATGATAAACAAATCGCCTTTGCTCTCTCTTACATGATGAAAGGATCTGCCTTGGTCTGGGCAAACACTTTCAGACAGCAGGCAGTTACTAGTACCTCCATTCACTTTGGAACCTTCGTCAACTTCTGCAACTCATTCAAAAAGTCCTTTGTACTAAAAGACACCGTCACCAATGCCATATCTTGGCTATCTAATACCCACATGAACCCCCATTCCAAGAAGAAGGGAGAATATTTCCCCACTCTTGCCGCTTACACAGCCAGCTTCATCAGTAATGCCGCCCTCACCAATATTACTGATGAAAATGTCCTAATTGGATTTTATTCCATTGGACTCCCTGAACCCTTGATGTGCTGTATCTACTCCATGGACACCCCCCCCACCACAGCCAAAGAATGGTATGAAAAGGCCTCCCACTTCCATACCCAGTTCGAAAGAGCTAGGGAAGTTGCCTGCCTTTGCACTGGAGGATCCCAAACTTCCTACTGCTCCTACAACACCCCCACTCCCACCCCCACTAAAGACCCCAACACTATGGATGTAGACATTGTCCAAATCGCCAAGCTCACCCCTGAAGAGCAAAAGTGATGCATTGAGAAAGGACTCTGCTTCCACTACCAAAAAAGCAGACACCTTAGTAACGAATGCTTTAACTTTCCCTCCTCTGGACAAAAAGGAAAGAAAGTCCAGAAAGTCTTGATTGATGACCTCCCAGAGCTAAAAGAAACAGAGGATGATGAAGAAGAAGAGGAAGTGGCCATATGAAAGGTTCACTTCTCTTGGGATTTTTGAAAAGAAGAACTCGTTCGACACAAGTCTCTCCTTCCCTTACTTGTGTATCTGTAATTGTATCCTCCTCCTCGAAAGCAATGAAACTCCCCATTCAGCTTATCGATCCAGATTGCACTACCAAAGTCGTCGAAGCTCAAACCCTGATTGACAGCGGAGCTGACATATCGTGCATTGACTGGGATTTTGTTCATAAATACAAACTCCCCACCGAGAAACTCTCCGAACCCATCCCCATATGAAACATTGACCAATCCATGAACAAAAGAGGAGCTATCCACTTCACCACTACTCTGTTCATTGATATGAAGGAATCGCTCACAAGATCCTCTTCTATGTCATGCACTGTGGAAATGAAAATGTTATCCTAGGACTACCCTGGCTTCGAAAAACCAACCCTACCATTGACTGGGCTTGCCAAACTATCTCTATCCCCAAATCATCTGACGAATCCTCAGAACTCTATCAAACTCACACCATGAACCAACAATCCCATAGAATCCCTAAAACCCCTCCTCAACCCCCTCAACACCTCAACATCCATGCAATACATGACGCTTGCCTCTATGAATATCTCAAATATGAAACTGAATCTCAGTTTTGTCAACGAGCTAAAGAAGCATATACCGTCAACTGCATCATCCACTGTGGTTCCCGTTTCATTCCCCTAGGCTCCCCTGTCATTGCAAAACTCACCACCACCACTGAACTTGTCATGGCTACTGAAAAGGCTAAACCCACAGTTTCTCTTCCTCCCGAATACGAGAAATACTCCTCAGTGTTCTCTAAGGAAACCGCAGACCACCTTCCACCCTCTCACCCATATTAACCTCAATGAATCCTTCATATCTAAAGTTGGGAAAATCTATCCCCTATCACCCAATGAACAGAAAGCCACCAAAGACTTCCTCGAAGAAAATCTCTGCATCAGAAAAATTCGACCCACCAACTCCCCCCAAGCCTCACCATTCTTCTTTGTCAACAAGAAGGATGGGAAGCTTCGTCCCTGCCAAGACTACCAATACCTCAACGAACACACCATTCACGACACCTACCCACTTCCCCTAATCTCTGACCTCGTTGACAAGCTCAAAGACGCTAAGGTCTTCACCAAGTTTGACGTATGGTGGGGATATAACAACGTTCAAATTAAAGGTGGACATCAATGGAAAGGGGTGTTCATCACTCATAAAGGACTCTTTGAATCCCTAGTCATGTTTTTTGGCCTTACAAACTCTCCTGCGACCTTCCAATGATTTATGAACAACTCATTCCACGACATGATCTCTGAGGGATGGCTCATCATTTATATGGACAATCTCCTCATCTTTTCCCCAGATGAGGCCACTCACATCGAATGAACCAAACGAGTTCTACAACAAGTGGAGGAACTTGACCTTCACCTGAAACTTGAGAAATGTTCCTTTGCAGTCAAAGAAGTGGAATATCTAGAAATGATCATTAAACCTGGACAACTTGCCATGGACCCTGTCAAACTTGAAGGAATCGCTAATTGGCCCACCCCAACCAAAGTAAAGAAAGTATGCTCATTCCTTGGCTTTGCCAATTTTTACCGACAATTCATCTCCAACTACTCCACTGTTGCATGTCCCCTCATCGATCTCACCAAAAAGAACTCTGGATAGAACTGGACAGAAGCTTGCCAGAAGTCTTTCAACAATCTGAAAGAACTATTCCTCTCCAAACCAGTCCTCCATCTCCCTGACCCCTCTGCTCCCTTCACAATTGCTACCGACACTTCGAAATATGCCTTGGGAGCTATTCTCCTACAGACTGACATCAACAGCAATTGGCATCCCTGCTCCTATCTCTCTACCTCCTTCTCCCCTGCAGAGCGAAACTACAACATCTATGACTGAGAACTCCTAGCCATCATCTGAGCCCTCAAGGCATGGTGCCACTACCTCCACGGTTCCCCCTTTCCCATCCAGGTCTTCACTGACCATAAAAATCTCACATACTTCCGCCAGGCCCAGAACCTCAACCAACGTCAAGCACGTTGGCTCCTTGACCTCGCAGATTTCGACTTAAAAATGAACCATGTCCCAGGCCGTCTTCTTGCTGGTCCCAATGCCCTATCCCACTGCCCCGACCTCCATCCTGATACCCCAGATAACACGGGAACTGTACTCCTCCCAGACACCCTCTTTGTCCATGTTATTGATGCTGCTTTGCATCAGAAGGTCTCATCCTCCTCCAAAGATGATCCCCTCATTCTGAATGCTCTACATGCACTTGACGGATCAGTACCTCCCGCATTCTGTTCCAGGTTGTCGGATTGGGCCTTCAATGAAGGCGTCCTTACCTACCAAGGTCGTACCTACATTCCTCCTGATGAATCCCTTTGCCGCTCCATTGTGTTCCACTGCCATGATCACACCTCTGCTGGTCATCCTAGCTATCTCAAGACCCGACAACTCGTCGCCACTGAGTTTTGGTGGCCTGGTCTTGCACAGTTCATCATTCACAAATATGTGAAAGGGTGCTCCTCCTGCCAGCAAGCTAAGGCGAACACCCACCCCACCATCCCCTCTACTTCCCTGATCTGCTCCTTGGCCTCTTGCCTGTTCCAACAGATCTCTTGTGACCTTATCACCAACCTCCCCCCCTTCAGCCAGCTTCGATTCCCTTTTGGTTGTGGTCGACCACGGCCTTACTAAGGGGGTAATTCTTTGTCCCACGAAGAAAACTGTCACTGCCCAAGGCATTGCCACACTCTTTTTCCACAAAGTTTACAAACACTTTGGGCTATATGACAAAGTTATCTCTGACCGAGGCCCCCAATTTGCCTCTGCCTTTGCAAAAGAACTAGGAAAACTCCTGAACTATGACCTTGCCCTCTCCATGTATCACCCTCAAATGGATGGCGAAACCGAATGTGTAAATCAAGAAGTTGAAACCTATCTGCGTATCTACTGCAGAAATAACCCTGCCTCATGGTCTGAACACATGACCCATGTTGAATTTGCCCACAATCACCGCATTCACTTGGTAACCAACCAATCTCCATTCTATCTCATGATGGGATATGAACCCTGTGCCCTTCCCACCATTATATCCAACTCCCATATTCCTGCTGTAGAATCCCACCTCAAAGAACTCACCGCAGCAAGAAACAAAGCTCTTGCCGCCCATGAGCTTGCTCGCCAGGTAATGGCAGCCTGAGAAAACAGAGGCTTCACCCCATTCTCTAAGGGAGACAAAGTGTGGCTAGAAGCAAGGAACCTGAAACGCCGCTCTCCCACTCCAAAATTTGATCTGAAACAAGAAGGACCATTTGTCATTACAAAGGTTTTATCTCCCCTCACTTACCAACTCTGCCTTCTGAAAACATGGAGAATTCACCCTGTCTTCCATGCTTCTCTCCTATCGCCCTATCACGAAAACAGCGTACATGGCCCAAACTTCCCTTCTCCACCACCTGACCTTATCCAAGGAGAAGAAGAATATAAAATAGAGAAGATCCTACACCACCACGGTCCCCCTTCTCACCGCATGTTCCTTATCTGATGGAAGGGCTATTCCATGGAAGAAGACTCTTGGATCCCAGAATGGAATCTGAAAAATGCAAAGTCCACTCTCTCTGATTATAAAAAGCTTCACCCCTCTGTCTTCTCCCCTCAGTAACACCTTCCACTACTACCACCATGTCCTCCCAACAGACCTCTCTCGCTTCCGAATCTTCAGTTACTGCTTCAACCCCACCTTCTCCTTCTTCCACACTTGCAGATCCCAGATGGGGCTCTAATCCCATCGACGCTATTGAACCCCCCACCCGCAACGTCACCTTCCACATCACCCTTGATAAAACTGTATCCATGTCCATCCCCATCGCCCATCCTGTTTCCCAGTCTTCTGTTACCTCTCCTTCTGTTCGTTTCGCTCCTCCCCCTGTACCTAGCCCCAGACCTATCCTCACCATCAATATTCCCATCTATGTCAATGCCGTCAGAGAGGGAACCTCCTCCCCTTGCTACATGAACAATGTTGCTCGCTACATCTGCGACACTGGCATGGCAATTCCTATTGATTCCCACCTCAACATGAACTCCGCCTTCTTAGCCTTATACAAGGCATTCCATCAGACCCAACACCTCTCCCTCATTACCAATGAGATTACTGCTTTCTCCACAGACTGTATGGATCACAATTGGGTGTCATCTACCCAACAGAACATCTTATGAGAACTTCATCAAGTGATGTACCAAATGGAGTTCAGGGAATTCCTCCAGGACATTAACAGATACACTGTCGAGCTTGCTGCTTCCAGGATTGCCAATTCTGGAATTTATTCTCTCCAACATGATGATGATAGTTCCTCCTCCCCGTCTTACCACTCCACATGATCCCCATCTACCCCATCCACCTCCTCTTCTGCCTTGTCCCCAGAAGAACTCCATGCCATGAACAAAGCCAAGAGGACCCACACCCATCAGAGTCAACTGTGCTATGATCACCTTCACACAAACCCCCTCCTTCCCTCTGACCTGAGATATCATGATGCTTGTTTTCAATGCCACCACCTTGGGCATATCCACCACAACTGCCCAGTATACCAATGTCCTGTCATGGGCTGTCGCCAATGGACCCCAGGATATAGTCAGGCAAACTGTCCAATCGCCACTTGCCACCCTGTTCTCCTTAGTTGGCTCTCTGCCACTCGTCCCCCGGGACACCAACCCTTGGCTGCTCACATCTCTGGTCGTTCATGTGGAACATCCACACCAGACTCATTTTGGACTCCCCGACAGGGTTCAACCACCTCCTCCAGCTCTTCTCGTTCTTCCTGTTCTTACTGATCCTCTCACTTGGGACGAGGTCTTCCTATCCCTCCTCCTCGTAGGTCTGCTTCCCCCAGGTGCCGTTCCCCCTCCCCAGAATTAGATGATATCATTGATGAAACCGGCTATGCAAACATTACCAGTTCTCCAGGGTACTCCTGCATGGGCCTCTAATTACCTTTTGACATGGTCTCAGGGCTAGTACAGGGGTAATGTTACAACTTGCCCTTTATCCCCTCTCTTTTTCTTTACAATCTTACACTTGTACTCATATTGAACTCGCCAGTTCGGCTCTCGACTTAGGACACTATTTCCTTTATTGCTGACTCACCCACACTTACTCATTCTTATCTGTTATCTCACTTGCTTCATCAGCAATTACTTCCTCCACATTCCATTCCATTCTATAGCTTTCCATGACTAACCCTAACTATGCCTGCCCTTAGTCATGTAACCAGGTATATAAACCCATGATATCTATCTTTTGTACTTTAGCTTAGATCTCCTCAATCCACACCTTGAATCCATTGTACTTGTCTCAAGCTCCTTCTGGCTATTGACCAGTCACTCTGAACCCTTGAAACCTTTGAACCTCTGAATCCTTGTGTTCCCTTATGGAACGTCTTCCCTGGACTTCATGCTACCATTAAGTGCACGCTATCTCTTTGAAACCCCTTGACTTAGTATTTCGAGGCTATGCTCATCCTTACCTGGGCCATGTTATGCTTGGCCCGGATGGGGACGAGCATAGCCTTGAAAGACTTAGGTCTGGAGGTTCAAAGAGATAGTGTGCACTTAATGGTAGCACGAAGTCCAAGGAAGACATTCCACAAAGGAACACAAGGGTTTCAAGGTTCAAGGGTTCAAAGTTCAGAGTGACTGGTCAAGAGCCAGAAGGAGCTTGAGACAAGGGGAATAGATTCAAGGTGACGATCGAGGAGATCTAAGCTAGAGTACAAGAGATAGGTATAGCAGGTTTATATACCCATTTACAAGACTAGGGAAGGCATAGCTAGGGCAGGTCATAGAAAGCGATAGAACAGAGTGGAAGATGGAGGAAGTGATCGCTGACAAAGCAAGTGAGATAAGGAGAGTAAGCGTGGGTGAGTCAGTGATAAGGAAAATATTGTCCACATAGAGGATCGAACGGGCAAGTTCGATGTGAGTACACGAAAAGCGTATAGTGAAGTAAAAGAAAAAGAACAAGTCATAACAGGCCAAGCATAACACAAAGTGTGGTTAGAAGCAAAGAACCTGAAATGCCACTCTCCCACTCCAAAGTTTGATCCGAAGCGAGAAGGCACCTTTGTCATCACTAAAGTCTTATCTCCCCTCACTTACCAACCCTGCCTCCCAAAAACCTGGAAAATTCATCCTGTCTTCCATACTTCCCTCCTATCACCCTATTGCGAAAACAGCATACATGGCCCAAACTTCCTGTCCCCACCACCTGACCTTATACAAGGAGAAGAAGAGTATGAAATAGAGAAGATCCTATGCCACCGTGGCCCCCCTTCTCACCACATGTTCCTGATCTGATGGAAGGGCTACTCCGCAGAAGAAGACTCTTGGACCCCAGAACGGAACTTGAATAATGCAAAGTCCAC
This sequence comes from Boletus aff. mottiae, assembly GCA_038093895.1. Lineage (NCBI taxonomy): Eukaryota > Fungi > Basidiomycota > Agaricomycetes > Boletales > Boletaceae > Boletus > Boletus aff. mottiae. The sequence continues at coordinate 15,845 of JBBPTD010000632.1, forward strand.
CCTCCTAGATTATAAAAAGCTCCACCCCTCTGTCTTCTCCCCTCCATAGCCCTTCCACTACAAACACCATGTCCTCCCAACAGACTTCTCTTACCTCTGAATCTTCAGTCACCACTTCGACCCCATCTTCTCCTTCTTCCACACTTGCTGATCCTGGATGGGGCTCTAACTCCATTGATGCCATTGAACCTCCCACCCACAACATTACCTTCCATGTCACTCCTGACGAAACTGTATCCATGTCTATTCCCATCGCCCATCCTATTCCTCAGTCCCCTGTTACTCCTTCTTCTGTTTGCTTCACTCCCCCCCTGTACCTAGCCCTAGACCTGTCCTTGCCATCAACATTCCCATCTATGCCAATGCTGTCAGAGAGGGAACCCCTTCCCCTCACTACATAAACAATGTTGCCTGCTACATCTGCAATACCAGCATGGCAATCCCCATCAACTCCCATCTTGACATGAACTCCACCTTCCTAGCCTTATATAAGGCATTCCACCAGACCCAACACCTCTTCCTCATTACCAACAAGATCACTGCCTTCTCCACAAACCACATGGATTGCAATTGGGTATCATCTACCCAACAGAATATCCTATGAGAACTCCACCAAGTAATGTACCAGATGGAGTTCAGAGAATTCCTCCAAGATATTGACAGATATGCCGTCGAGCTTGCTGCCTCCAGGATTGCCAACTCAGGGACTTATCTGTTACAACACGATGATGATAGTTCCTCATCCCCTTCTTACTGTTTGGCACACTCTCCATCCACCCCATCTGCCTCTTTGTCTGCCTTATCTCCTGAGGAACTCCACGCCATGAATGAGGCTGAGAGAATCCATACCCACCAGAGTCAGTTATGCTATGGCCACCTCCGCACCAATCCCCTTCTTCCCTCTGACCCAAGATACCGTAAGGCTTGTTTTCAATGCCACCGCCTTGGACATATTCACCACAACTGTCCAGTATACCAGTGCCCTATCATGGGTTGTCACCAATGGGCCCTGGGACATAGTCAGGTGAATTGTCCCATTGCCACCCACTGTCCCACTCTCCTCAGTCAACTCTCTGCCACTTGTCCCCTGGGACATCAACCCTTAGCTGCTTGTATCTCTGGTCATTCCTGCAGAACACCCATGCCTGACTTGTTTTGTACTCCCTGATGGGGTTCAAACACCTCCTTCAGTTCTTCTCATTCCTCTCATTCCTACCGATCCTCCAACTTAGGATGAGGTCTCCCTATTCCTCCTCCTCACAGATCTGCCTCCCCCAGGCACTCTACCCCCTCCCCAGAATTAGATGACATCATTGATGAAACCAGTTATGCCAACATTACTGGTTCACCAGGATACTTGTGTGCTGGCCTCTGAATGCCTTTCAATATGGTCTCAGGTCTAATATGGGGGTAATGTTACGACTTGTTCTTTTTCTTCTTTCTTTTACACTCTTACACTTGTACTCATACCGAACTTGCCAGTTTGATTCTCAACTCTGGACATTATTTCTTTTTGTCGCTGACTCATCCACACCTATTCTTCCATTATCCATTATCTCACTTGCTTCATCAGCGACTACTTCCTCCACCTTCCATACTATTCTATGACTCTCTGTACCTGCCCTAACTATACCTACCCTTAACCCTGTAACTGGGTATATAAACCCATGATACCTATCCCTTGTACCTTAGCTTAGATCTCCTCAAATCATATCTATCTGTCTTGGCTCCTTCTGGCTTAAACTCCAGTCACCTTGAACCCTTGAACCCTAGAACCCTTGAACCCTTGATCGAGTCTGTTCCCACTCTAAAGTGGAACATCTTCCTTGGACTTCATGCTACCATTAAGTGCATGCTATCTCTTTAAACCTTCAACTTAGTCTTTCAAGGCTATGCTCATCCCTACCTGGGCCAAGTGTAACAGGGAACAGACTCAGTCAAAGGTTCTAGGGTTCTAGGGTTCAAGGGTTCAGAGGTTTAAGGCGACTGGAGTTTTAAGCCAGAAGGAGTCAAGACAGATAAATGTGATTGAGGAGATCTAAGCTAAGGTACAAGGGATAGGTATTGTGGGCTTATATACCCAGTTACAAGGTTAAGGGTAGGCATAGTTAGGGCAAGTATGGAGAGTCATAGAATGGAATGGAAGGTGGAGGAAGTAGTTGCTGATGAAGCAAGTGAGATAATGGATAATGAATGAATAGGTGTGGATGAGTCAGCAACAAAAGAAATAGTGTCCAAAGTCGAGAATTGAACTGGCAAGTTCGGTACGAGTACAAGCGTAAGAGCACAAGAAGAAGGGAAAAAGAACAAGTTGTAACATGCAGCCCACATGGACAGTGGTATAACACCAGGACAAGTGGTGATAGATATTCACCTACATCACTGTCATTCTCACCAACGTCGCCTTGGTATAGCCTCCGGTCTCTGTCATTCAGCTCTATGTCATCATGGTACTCGCTGATGAGTCCATCATTCAGTCCTGCATCCCTGAGATGTAAGTGTCTTTGTCAAAGTTTGCTGACATGTCTATATATGCATCTTTGCCATTCTGTTAATTGTGTACCACTGATACTTCTAAACCCATATTACTGTCATTGCAGCTTGTACGTTCTGTTATCATTGACACTTGTTAGATTTCAACGCTAATGACCTTGGTAGCCCTGGCTCACATATCTCCTTCTTCACCAAAGTACTCTCCCACTTCCCCAACATCACCCTTGTCACCCAAATACTGTAAGTATTCATTTTCTCAAACATTTAACCTACCAATATATGTAATTGCCCACACTTCTCCCACATATTCCCCAGCTTGTGAGTTTCTCCTTGTGGCCTGACCTCTCCTTTTACTGGTTTACCTGGACCACTAGCTCTGGCATACTGTGGGCTCTCAAGTCCATTGGGCTGTCCAAATGACATGTCACTCAAACTTGCCAGCTCATTGCAGCCATTCTAGGTAACATCAAATTCAACATCAACCATGGTTGTGACATGGATGCAGCTGTTGTCCAGAATGCTGTGGATGTGCTCGGTATTGTTGCCGGGTTCCTCGGTGTACAGCCTTCCACACTCGAGGCTATGCTTGCTCAAATCTGGCAACGACATCTGACAACAACAACAACAACCTCTGACCCTCCCACAGATAATTCTGAAACTGTTGCCAGCGCTCTGACAGCAGTCCTAGGCATTGTAACTCATGTGCATAAACAGTGTCTACCTATTGCTTCCATCTTGAACTTTGCACTGATTCACCAGGTTCCTCGGCATACAGCCTTCCATACTCGAGGCTATGCTTGCTCAAATCTGGTGACAACATCTGACAACAACAACAACAACCTCTAACCCTCCTGTGGATAATTCTGAAACTGTCACCAGCGCTCCGACAGCAGTCCTAGGCATTGTAACTCATGTGCATAAATGGTGTCTACCTATTGCTTCCATCTTGAACTTGGTGCTGATTCAGTTGTTTGGGGGGGAGGGGAGTTCTACCATCTGGTCCCTATGATCATCGATGACGACAGGAGATTATGAAGTACCTTATGTGTGTAAACGGGCCCATCGCTTCCATCTTGAACTTTGCGCTGATTCAGTTGTTCAGGGGATTCTATCATCTGATCCCCATAATGATGATGGGAGATTACAAAGTACCTTGCTCCAAGTGACGCCTGCTGCCCACCAAGTCTCACTCAATCCACCATTGCAATGGTGCTCACATGTTCCATGGCAAAGACACATAAGTGATCTCATTCCTGCTGTGCTATGCATTCATGTTGTCTACAGAGGCTGCAAACAAAATGGAAGCTGTGACTGTTAGGATGCTATGCAGCAGGAGATGCTACATGATTCATTCGGTCCATTCAACACAGACTCACACAATTCCCTCTTCTGCTCCCATTGTGTCCTCTGTGACATCTGCATCCAATGCAGGCCAGGCCCCTTCTGCTGGTGAGTCAATATCCATCGTCAATCCAGATGGCCCACACCATTTGTTTGTTCCTGGTGAACTTAGCAAGGATGGTCGCTATCAACATAAGTACAAAGACTTTATCTTTGACCTCCTACCCTCAGGTACCTCAGAGAAAATGTGTGCTGTGGTTTGAGGACACCGTGTTAGAATCTTTCCTGTGTCATACATCTTTTTCTTTCTCTCAGCACTATACTTTTTGTTTTTATTAAAATACAAAGCTCATTGCAGTCTCTTATCAACTGTCCCTACTCACTTTACTACATAGTTGCCATGCAGTATGAGGGGATTCAGACTATCACTGATTATATCAATGATGGCATTGCAATGTGGATGCCACCAAAGTACTAGTTTATACTCCTGCATAGTTGTCAACATATCCATAGGTGTCATCATACACATGTGTCCATTTTCACCTGAAAACATTGTAAAATTCATTCCCCATATTGACTCAGATTGGCTTAATGGAAATCATCCACAAGCTTCTATCTTTTGCTCTACAAATTAACATACTACTGGCGGACTCTGAATGTTTGCTCCACTCCT
>JBBPTD010000633.1:0-20309 GCA_038093895.1 Boletus aff. mottiae
GGAGGGCTGGCTGGAGAGCCTGTCTTGCACGTAGTGCGGCAAGCACTACTGAAACGGTCGGCCGAGGCTGAGCGCTGAAATTTGAAAGGCCGTTGTATGTTCCGACGGATTGTGGAATTGTGACTTGCCCATTGGTTGACCAGAATCCGGTTTGATCAAAGTTCCCGCAAGGCTGACTGACGTCATGGCGCTGTCTTGTTGCAGCGCCATAGCCCATTTACGCCCGCTGAGCAGGCGAAATATATATCTGAAGGGGATGCACGACCGCAGATTAAGGTGCTGCGCATAGCTGATGGAATTATGGTTGTGGTCAACCTTGTTGCCATCAATAAAAAGAAGGACGCTATATGTTACAACTTTAGCACGATTATAACCGCTCCCCATGGCCCCCCTTTTTCAGCGGTTCTAGGAGCGGTTTTGGTGCTCGTTCATCACCCGTGCGCCGCTTGGGCTCCCAGCATCGCTTTTGCTTCCCAGCTGTCCGTCCGTAGCGTGAGCTGTTCAACACACCTGGCCCAAGTCACACCACGGAAATTGACTAAACTAGTTTCGGCTCCTCGAAAACGTGTCCGCCCCTCGGTCCTGGATCCTTTCCTTTCATGTTGACCACCACAATGGACCAGCCGCCTCATGACCAAACCTCCGTACGAGCCTCGTCTTTCCAGGTATGTGCCGCCTTACCTTTTGCACCTCCGCCCCGTTTTATATTTGCCTGCTCACAGCTATCGATCAAGGCTCGGGCGCTCTACATCCTCAAAAAACTCGCCTTACGTGGATGGAAGAGTGCAAAGCGGTCAAAAGACACCGTTCCCCCTGTCACCATACCCACCCAAGACTTTCAACGCGCATACTCCTCCGTAGACCTCTTGCGTAAGCCAGACATATCGCGCCTCATCGGGTTTAGGGTAGAAGACGGCCCTAATCCTATGGATACTGATGACTCGTCTCAAGACGCTTCTTCGCCTGCCCTGCGACCTAGACGCCATTCCACTTGGGATTCTTTGCGCACTGTGCCAACCCATTCGACCTTTGCCGGTCATGGCCCAGCTGCGTCGCTGTTCTTTCGTGACCAGGCCGGTCTAAGGAATGACCCTGGAAACCTTGCTTCAGCGCCATCTTTCTTGCGGTCCAGCACGTCTCTTGATGAACCTCCCCAATCTTCCGGGTCGGCTCCCGAGATCCCACCTCAGATCAGTATCCCTCCAGAATCGAAGCCTAACGAGGTACCCGTGCGGGACATGCCGAACAACGACACTCCACGACCTTCGGGAGACATCCCCTCCCATAATGACACACTCACGACCCCATTGACTGACCTTGTGCCATCGACCTCTTCTGATCTGGGTATCCCCTCGAGGGCTCGGTCGCTACCAGCCCTCGAAGATTCCACATCAGAAAGTGTCCTGGAGCGTCCCACTTTGTTACCTCACCAAAGCTCCCCCTTGCCTCCGCCGTTCCGCCGCACGACGGAACGTGGCCTTCGGTTATCACCCTCGATAATTACAAGACAACCTATGCCTTTACTCAATTTACCTGCATTACCGCCACCACCCCCTGTCCCAGACACGCCTCCAAGGCAGAGAGTACCCCTGCGGAGCATGCCTTCGTTGTCCAGACATGGTCACAGCACTGAACAAGCCGACCACGAGGATGCGACGCTAGGAGATTCAGACGAGGACGACGGTGACGAAGGCGACGCACCAGAGTTCATTGACGCTTTGAGCTCTCATCAAAGTGACGACGAAGACGATGAACCACCTAGCGCTGCCTCGTCTGCTACTCAAGGCCTCGGTAGCTCGCAGAAACAGCCTGCGAGGGATGAAGAATCATTAACCGAAAGTACCATTTCTCCCACGTCGCCCTCGAGCGCCAACTGCATTTACTCCGAGACCTGTCCCCAGTCCGTTCACGTGGTGCCATCGTCTACCTCTCTCAAGATATATCCGTTTTCTCCCAACATACCCAAGGTCGAGAATGCTTCCCAGCGCCACGCAGTGGATCCTGACCTTCCAATACCTGGAGCTCGGTTGGAGAGCAAGCCGGGTCTTTACCGTGCTGCCTCGCGGAGCATGATCAACCTCAGTTCTACTCGGCGCGCTGAGCGGCATCTTAGGCCCAAGGACGTAGTCGGATCCAACTTAGCGTCGACTTCAGGACATACCACAGAATCTCACGAAGAATTAGAGGAAAGTGACACAGAGGCCATGGTTGGACGCCTCCGCCGACGCACTTCCATGCCGAGTTTCCACCCTACTTCGGATCCTCCACCGTATCCTACGTTCGACCCACGTCCAAAGGAAAGTCGTGCTGTGCCCCATGAGGACGAGGAGCGAGAGCGGCTACCTCCTTACAGCAATTCCCTGCACCTCATAGCCATTATGCCTCGTAAGCTGGAGTTTAGCTCCCCTGGTGTACAGGCAAAGGACCGCAAGTGGCGACGAGTGGTGTGCGAACTGGAAGGGACCGCCTTTCGGATATACAAGTGTCCTCCTGGTGCTAGCGGTGGGGGTGTCCTAGGGGATTGGTGGGAAAAGCACCTTGGCGTCGGTGACGTGGCTGGTCCCAACCCCCCTCGGACACGGAGGAAGGGCCTGGAAGAGCAGTCTGAAATACCGGCGAAACCGGGGATCGACGAATCCCCCACACCTGTCACGCCACCAGCGTCCTCGGCACGATCGACGTCTGTCCCTCTGGGCAGACGAAGGACCAGGTCTCAGTCGTCATTGACAACCCCAGCTACGATGACGTCCACACCTAGGCAGGCAAAACGCGTGTCGGCCGCGAGTTTCCTGTCGCCTTTTCGGAGTTCATTCAACACTCGACCTGAAGCGAGTGCTGGGGAGAGTTCGCGTTCCGAGTCCCGTGAGCTCGAGCTGCTACCTGTCGACATGCAAGACAGCCGCTCGTCATTGTCGCACGAATCCACGGGGCGAGCCACTCCGACGGCTCAGCCATTGTCTCAGCCACCACCACCTCGTTCGGCTTCACGACTTACTTTTCTGTCGGCGACAGGTCGAACGCAGTGGCGCAACGGCGAGACACTGAAACCGCACAAGTCGGACCTCATGCGTGCATATACCCTACAACACGCAGAAAGTGGGTTGGGAAACGATTATCTGAAGCGGAAAAACGTGATCCGAGTAAGGTTAGAAGGGGAGCAGTTCTTGTTACAGGCGCCCGATATTCCGGCTGTCGTGGAATGGATCGAGGTACGCGGTTTGCAAATGTGGTGATGTGACTCTGATCGCTTTCCAGGGGCTCCACGCTGGGACCAACATCGCATTGGACATTGATCAACGACAGATGCCAAGAGGGCCAATGTTTCCAAGGTCGGTTTCAATCCGTTCTATTGTAGGGTCGGCTTGTCGGCTCACAGCGGTGATTCAGGCGGCGGCGGCGGCATACGCGACGCGCGCAGGCAGGAAATACCTCTAGGCCGCATGCATCTACATGACATTGGCATGACCCACACGTTCGCTGTAGCTACTAGACCATAGACAACTCCTATGTATCTCTCTTTTTTTTCTAAGTAAATGAGTCGACTGTATTTTCCCACGGTTTTTGCTGTATACGACGTTCGGGTTTTGCCTTTGGCCAACGAGCTCCTCCGTTATCTTGTATCCGTACTCTCATCGATTTTCTTTTCCAGCTGTTTCTTCCTCCTCTTGGTGCTGGCAGCCGACGAAAGCCATTGCACAAGCGTTCCCATCTCCACACTTTCTCGCCAAAATTCGCCATAACACAGCCGTAAAGGATCAACGTTATTGCGTGCCGCTTGTTTTTTCCACCAACATCATTCGTACCTCGCTCCTTCACGCCAACGTCTGAACTGTCGAAACACGACTTCACATGGCCGATTCTGCAACGGAGATCGATCTGGACTCGGTCATAGACCGGTTGTTAGAAGGTGGGTGGCGTGTGTCACTCGGTCGTCTTTCGGGTTGTTGCATGCAAGCTGGAGGGAGGGATGCAAACGTTGCCGGCGCCGTCCTCACTGGGGGGGGTCCGGAAGGTTGTCTCGAGGGTGGGCGTAGGGCGTCGTGCGGTGTTGGACCCGCCAGCGCAGCATGCGGCAGTGTCGTGATGCGTTGGGTTGGGTTGGTGGAAAAAGCGGTCAGGGTGCAAGATGCGTCCCCCGAACAACTCTTGCACATTCTCACTCTAGACCATGCTCTGGTTTTCGAACAGTACTATTGATACTTGTCCCTTTTTTTCCTCTTTTTGTGACAGTGCGTGGTAACCGCCCAGGCAAGCCGGTGCAACTACAAGAGTACGAAATCAAATATCTCTGCACCAAAGCACGCGAGATTTTCATAAACCAACCGATTCTATTGGAACTAGAAGCACCCATCAAGATCTGCGGTTCGTCATCAGTGTTCTGTACGACCGCGTTATTGTTATGACTCATACCGCCGGAATACCCGACAGGTGACATCCATGGTCAATACTATGACCTTTTGCGACTTTTCGAGTACGGTGGTTTCCCACCGGAAGCAAACTACCTCTTCCTCGGCGACTATGTCGACCGGGGCAAGCAATCCCTCGAAACCATATGCCTCCTCCTCGCATACAAGATCAAGTACCCCGAAAACTTTTTCATTCTTCGTGGAAATCACGAGTGCGCAAGTATCAACCGAATTTATGGTTTTTATGACGAATGTATGTTTGTCCCTTTCATCCTTCCGAGACGTGGCCAGTACTGAAGGTAGACCCTAGGCAAACGGCGGTACAACATCAAGCTATGGAAAACGTTTACTGATTGCTTTAATTGCCTACCCATCGCTGCCATCATCGACGAGAAGATATTCACCATGCACGGCGGATTGTCCCCCGATCTTCAATCAATGGAGCAAATACGAAGGGTCATGAGACCAACAGACGTTCCAGACACTGGTATGTCCGCTTCCTGTATGTTGCAAAGAGTTATCTGACACCGATCATGCAGGGCTACTTTGTGACCTTCTATGGTCAGACCCAGACAAAGACATCACTGGGTGGTCGGAGAATGACCGAGGCGTCTCGTTTACGTTTGGACCAGACGTCGTCTCGAGATTTTTGCAGAAACACGACATGGACCTCATTTGCAGAGCACATCAGGCACGTTTCCACCTTGATATCGCTTGGCAGTTCCGATGACCACCAGTTACAGGTCGTGGAAGATGGTTACGAATTTTTCGCGAAACGACATCTTGTTACCTTATTCTCAGCACCAAATTATTGTGGAGAGTTCGACAATGCTGGCGCCATGATGAGCGTGGACGAGACTTTACTCTGTTCCTTCCAGGTGAGCTGTCACGTGATCATGTACTGCTTTGCTCACGTGGCCCGAAGATCCTTAAACCTGCTGAGAAAAAAGCCAAGTACCCATACGGTGGCATGAACATGGGCCGCCCCGTAACACCACCTCGCAAACAGAAGAAGGGAAATAGCAAGACTGGTTAAGTCAGGTGGAGCCTTTCTTCATCTTTCTTGATCCAGTTTCATATTTATTTTCTCTTCTTTACTCGTGTCTCCTTTCGGTTGTTCTGTTACGGCTGGCTGTATCTTGCTAAAGGGATGGTCTTAATGATGGGAACGACGACAGGGCATCGTACCAGCCCCCTTTGTTGTCGGGGCTGCCAGAACTAAGCAACGTGGTGGAGCATCGGTTGAAGACGAAGTTGAGGTAATGATGGACCTAATTTGCATGGTACTTTTGCAAAGGAGAGCGATCACATATCACGATTCACAATCCCTACGTATCTATTCGTTCACTCTGGACATGACCCTCTCCATAAACAAAGCAGTCCTCTCGCTAACTTCCCACTGGGGGGGGAAGATTATCAGTGCTCTCGACTTTTCCTTCCATGTGCACCCACCCGGTGTCGCCGATCCTTGCTCACGTTATTTTCACTTTTCGTAGCCATCCCTGTTTCTTCCTTGCAAGGCATCCGATCATAGCCTGACTCCACCGTTCCTTGTTTGTACTTTTACCTCTTCCTTGTCACAGTAGGTCTGTCATATACTACATTGACTTATTTTTCTCGGGGACTCCTGGGAGGCCGAGGCATCAAATTGATCACCCAGCAGGTCCGGTAAACCTGGAGCCAAAATCCACACTATGACCCGGATGAGAACGTGCGCTCACTGCTGCCATAGTGTTGCATATACTACTTACTGGTTCAGAATCTTGCGTCCCTCGTTTGCGGTGCACGATCGTATCATGTGTCATTCTGTGCGGCCTGATCCCGGGGCGGCTCGATCCGCATCCTCGGGGCCTTTACCTTGCCGCCTTTTTTTCTGAACTGGGTATCTCCGAGTTATACAAGTAATACTTACGAGTTATCCAGTCTTCTTGGAACCATGCGTCGATTGATGTGTTGCGCGCCAAGTCACCCTTCCTAGTACAAGCACTATGTCTTTTCGGTTAGTTAACAAGTAACCGGTGACCCCTATGTACCTCCCCAGTCCTGTCCTCTGATCTCTAAAACGCCCCAGATAACTGTGCAAAGGCACAAAAAAAGTACACACGCACACGCACATTATCGCAGAACAATTCCGGAGGAAGATGTCATGGGGCCGCGTCACGAGAGTTGGGACGGCTCATGTGATGATCGGTTAGTAGGGAGAGGCGCGCGTACTTGCAAGGTTCGGTGGCCGACGTTGTGATCAGGAACCGTGTCAACTGTTCCCCCACCGTCTTTGATAGGCAGGTAAGGTGTGGTATGATGTGACCATTGACCACTTGATGTACGACGGCCGTGTGGTGTCATGCTCCACTGCTGCGGCGGGAAATCGTTTTGTCGGAAAATGGTAGGATTATGTGTGGGTACCTTCATGACGCGCAATCAAATAGAATCTTCGTTTCTTTGACTGTAAATATCGTACACAAATGCAGGACATCATGGAGTCCGCTGGTGACTAACGATCGACGTAAATTAACGGAAACCCAAAGCAAAGCAAAGCAAAAAACGAAAACAAAACACGAATCGCGAATCAAACCAACCACCGATATATGACGAGGAGACATGCATGGGAAGGAGGGGAAAATCGGTCTCATGCGCTCTCTCGACCAGTGGAGCGCTTCTCGAGCGCGGAATCTTCGCGCCTTTCCTCCATATCTGCCTGGTGTGTGATCCGATCGATGGCATCCTCGCCATCGAACAACGCTGCTGTCTCTTCCAGCGTCCGACCCTTGGTCTCCACGATGAAGAACCACAAAAAGACGAATTCGCATGCGAGCCAGCAGACGTACACGAGCTAGATCCGTCGGACGGGCTGTCAGTACGGCCGACCGCTGTTGATAGACATTGAGCGCGACTTACGTAGTACTTCCATCCAAGTATTTCCAATGCGATCGGGTTGATGTACTGGTTGAAGATAAGGGCGACCGAAATGACAAGGCTGAAGATGGTGAAACCTTTGGCACGGAGGCTGAACGGCAAGATCTCGACCGTATAAGAAACAATGAGGGGAGTGAACGCAATGTCGTATGCAGCGTAAAAGAGGAAGATGAAAGCAATGACGGCATGTCCAGCCGCAGGAGCCCCATGCTGAGAATATTCGGAGAAACAGATTGCTTGGGCCGTATAGAAGAGCGTCATCAAACCGGCAGAAAGCAAGAAGAGGAAGCGACGACCCAGACGTTCGACCATGAAGGAAGCGTACATCGCCCAACCCAAGTTCCAGATTTGCAGAAAACCGTTGATGAGGAGTTGAGTGCTTGGATCGGTAATACCGATCTGGTCGAAGACCTTGTTCAAGTAATACGAGACAAGACCGTTTCCGGACCATTGCGAGAAGAAGGCAATGGCTGTGATGATGTATACACGCTTGCGGTTTCCAGGAGTAGCGATGAATGACTTCCAGCCCGTGTTTTTGGCTACCGCGCGGTCGATCTCAATCGCGGCCTTGATTTCCTGGAATTCGTATCGTACAAGGGGATCTGATCTGGAAACGGACTAATTAGCAGAAATAGTGTTTGTTTTGGTGCACACTTACTCATTGCCGTCGGCGTGGTAATAAGCAAGAACATGCAGCGCCTCATCATCACGCCCCTTGCTGACCAGCCAACGAGGCGACTCGGGTGCAAATAGAATCAGGGCCACCTGTAAAATCGAAGGAATAGCCTGAAGCAATGATGGCAAACGCCATGCCCATGAGCCGCTTATCTTAAAGGTACCATACGTTGCCCAGGCGGCACTAATAAAGATTGCCGTGGGTCAGGAATAGCGTAGAGGTGCAACACATGGAGGAGAAAAAACGTACATGATAGAACCAGAATACCAGAGAGAATTGTACAGGGATGTCAAAGGAGCGCGGTATGTGGGGTATGCGATTTCGGTGACCAGCAGTGGAGCGGCGTTGGCTGTAAATGTTACTCAGTTTATGAAACTACACGCTGAATCACTACGGAACTCACCTGCGAATGTGAGGCCAAAGCCAATCAAGAAACGAGCACCAATGAACATGCCGACGTTCTGCGAGGCAGTTTGAAGAGCGACAGCAATGCACATGATAGCTGCACCCAAAAATACGGCTCGACGACGACCAAGACCATCGGTCACGTATGGGGCAAAAGGATAGCCTGCAAGTCCACCGATGGTCTACGCACATGTAGTCAGCAAGTATCGAAGTAAAGTTTGTGGCCTTGTGCGCTCACTTGGATGGCACTAAGCAAACCGAGCTTCCCACCAGTTGGGTAGCCGAAAGCAGACTCCCACTGCTGGAGACTCTGCAACCCGTTCACCACGCTACCGTCGTAGCCATTGGTGGACGACGTAATGAGACTGTTATAATGTCAGAAAAATGAACACGTGAATTCTTTCCCTGACATACAGAAGGACGATCCAGGCATGGAGGGTGATCAGTCTGTCGACGTGTGGGTGAGCTCGGGGAAGCACGACCGCTACGTAGGATACCTACCGCCTGTTATTATACCACGTTCTCTTCGGGTCGATCAAATGCGCATATGAACCATCGTTTGCCCCAATGGTAGCAGGGCCAGCAGCACTGGGCATCTCGTCTTCTGTGTATTTACGAGAAAGGAGTGAAAAAGTTGAAGACGAATGTCATGCGCTCGGTTGCATGTCTTATATTGCTTGGGCGCGGGAAAGCCAGGATGAGTTGAGACGTTTTTCCGCAGGTACCCCGCATCCCAGCCCCAGATCCAAAATCGTCGACGCGCCCGTGGTATTTTTGTGTTTGGTGGTTGAGTTTGGAGCCGTCACGCTGTACCTGAGTACGCCGTTTGTCAACTGAGGAAACAAAGATACTATGGGGAACGGACTACCGTGCTCACGTGACCACGGTGGTCCGGTTTTCCATACGGTTTCCGTCAAACCATTCCCAGCGCTACCGGAGCGTGGATGGCGGGCATGTTAGAATGCGATGCAAAACCCTTGTCTGGTACCGCGTGACGATAGATCAACTTGGCGGCGCAACTCGGAATTTCAAAGAATCTTGGCTCCTTCTATTGTTTCAGGAATTCCACGCTTCGCTATTGATAGGAGCTGGCCGACAAGTTTCCATACATTCTCCGAGGGTGACCGTATGACCAAGGTTTCACTCGACCGCCGACCTCATCTCCGCGATGATGGGATTCTGGAGATGTGCGATTCGCTTGTAAAACGTGATACGACTTACACCTTCTGTATCGCTGCAGAATCTTATCTCCATGTTAACCGCCTGCCTGTGAAAGACTGGGCTTGATGTCGGCAGCTGTAGACCACAGTCGCCCTATCTGCGCTCGACGCATCCCTTGAGCACTATTTTGACGCCTGATCAATCTCTTTCAATGCGGTTCAAAGAAACCTATATCTGTCATACTCGTGCGCTTGGTCACCCAGATTCCATGCATCCAATGTCAGGCTGGATCCGGAGGCTGGAAATAATATGGTAATCCACCCATTCGAAAGAGTGCCTGCAATGATTCTTTCCAGTCGAGGCAAATGATGTTGTGCCATCTTTTCGTCGGAATTGCAGTTGGTATCAGAACGGTCCTGATATCTGCGTTTGCATCCTCTCCAATAGAAGCAATGGTTATCAGTCGTTGATATCTTCAAAGACGCATCAAAGTTCTTGCTGGTGGCTACTGTGCATCGACGAACCAGAATAGCATGGACCAGGCAGCCAGATCTCCAGGAGCACATGCATGCTCGAAATAATCCGAATAGATTCCTACGATGGGTCTTGTTGTCCGCTTCCGCGATAGGATAGACTGCCACTGGTCTGGGTATGACATCCACTAATAATTTTACCGAGTATTGACAGAGGGATGGGGTCATTGCCGGATCTTCAAAGCTCCACCTACGAGCGCCTTGGTAATGTCCTTTCCGATGTCGCGCCATTTCCTATCTAGACTGATAACAAAGTGTGTCCGTGCGTTGCTGAGCATGAGAAAGCAACTACCTACAAAAAGCACAATGTTGCAAGTTGGAAAGCAAAAACCTTTGATAACATCCAGCATCCAACTGCGATCCATCCGGCGCCAATGCACAGCACACGTTCTATAGCCGTTTTAGCATCTCGCTCGCCGAGACATCCTTGCTCTTGCTCTGAACGCTCCCTGAGGGAGCATCATAGTATACTTGTCCGTTACTCGTCCCGATGCTGGCCTCCATCAATGATGGGGACGGCGGAGTGGGAATGATTGCCGGGTCAGCCTTTTTCCGCCTCCCAAATGGAACGACCCAGTTGCTCGCAAACGTCGCTAGCGTGCTCGACGCCGTTGGCTGTGGAAGTTGTGCGTATGTTTGTGTGTGTGGCAGCGCACCCGGAAGACCACCTGCGCCAGACCCGGAGCCCAAAGGCGACGCCCGCGCAACATGGTACGATGCCGTTCGTCGTCGGTGTATCAACAACTGCGACATCCCGTCCGAAAGCGACTCTGATAGCGATGGCGGACCCGCAAGCAAAGTTGGCTCAGACGACAATGGGACCGCAGAAAATGTGGGTTCCGTCAGCGCTGTCGTCGCCGCGGCTTTTACTGCAACCGGCGAACTTGTGACTGTCGCCAGTGTGGGCGGTCGTGCTGAAGATATCCTGGATGTCGTCGAGAGTCGGGACGCACGCGAGCCTGGGCGCAACGGCGAGGATGTACGTGGTTGTGATGGAATAGAGCCTACAGGCGGGGGAACCAGGGGTGAAGAGGGAGCCACTCCTTTGGGCAACAGCGATGGAGATGACGGTGGCAGCTGTGGCAGTGGTGAAGGAGAAGATTCGCGGTCTGAGTTAGGAGGGAGGGTAGGCGCCTCAGCTTTGGATAGCGGGACAACCATTGATGTCGGCTCTTCAGATGGTTCGGGGGACGCTTGGGCGAGTAGGCGTGAGAGTGACGAGGGTCCAGCGGAGGGTGTCGAATTTGCTCGAGGGCGTGCAGGAAACAAATGCGAGGTAGGCGGCAGCGTGGCGCTGAATGAGTCTTCGACCTGGGCTTGAGGTGGACCTGAAGGAATCGGTGGTTGCTCTGGCGTAGCCAATGTTGACTTGCGCTCGCTTTCTGGGTCTGACACGGCTGAAACCTTGCGCGAATTGGGTCTTCGCTTGTTGTTTTGGCTGGATTGCGTCCAGTCTTCTACCTCCAGCATGTAATACTTGATACCATCGCCCAAGCCATACGGGTTGCTAGTCGGATCCTACGATAATGGAATGAGACATGTAGAAAGAATGTATATCAGTCTTTTTACCTTTTGGTCGACCACGCGTTCGGTGATGGACGTAATCCGAGCGACTATCCATTCTCGTGTCTTTAACTGTTCTGCCAAGTGTCCTGTTGCCAACAGGAAATAATGTGGAAAAGACACTACGCGGGTTGGACGTTAGATTACCGCGACCACCGCATGAGAGATGAATTTTGAGAGAAAAGAACATGCTCACCATTAAATGCCGCCCAAGGTTTGGACACCGAGTTTCGGGTAGGGAGGAACAAGGCGAGATCCCCCTTTGCGAAATTTCGAAATGATATCTTTCCCTTGGCACGCTCTCTGTATTCCTTGCATTGCTTCTGCCATTTTCGAATGACCGTACCCGTTTTGGCGACGGCGTCCAAAAAGTGATCATGGTCAAACGCACGCAGGTGTTCCAACGCTCCGACGGGATCCGATGGATCGATCGGTGATGGTTCTTCCATAATCACATCATGACGCAACGGTGGGGGGGGAGAAAGCGCAGATTCCACCACCTGCGGATGACCGCTCAGATGTTGACTTTGTTTTGCGTTCGGATGAGTCGTATATGCGCGCACCATCGATAGCGCCTTGGAATGGGCATTCCGAAACGCGATCGCCACGTCAAGCATTTGCGCCAACAATCGCCCGCTGTTCTCCAAATTCTGCTCGAGGTTGGCTTGCGAGACGCGTCCGGCGGTCACGTCCTCTAGCAGCAAGTGCTCGACGTGTCTGGCTTCGCGCAGCTCGAGCTCGACGCGTTGCAACTCCTCACGCAAACCCATCGCGTCTGCGTTAGTCAGGTCCACATTAGCACAAGCTTCTTTGAGTTGACGGTTCGCGTCCTCAAGTTGTTCTTTCAGTTCCGAGAACTGATGCTCCAACACGGCCCGATCTCCGTCCGCCTCCGCAATATGATCCCGGAGCATTCGATCGTGCTCCGTCGCCTGCATCCTGAGCAATCGATCCTTTTCCATATTTGACTCTTTCAACATCCGATGCACCTCGTCGTTTTCCGCCCTCGCCGTCCGTATTTGACTCTCCAGGTCTTCCCCACGCAAACGTGCTTCTTCCAGATTCTGCAGTGTCACCGTCTGTTCTTCCAGCAGCTGGTTCACCTCGGCCGCGTTCTTTCCTTTGAGGGCTTTCACTTCCTCCGATTGCGCGCGAACCTGCGCGAGCTCCTGTCGAAGCACATCTGCCACTCTCGCTTGCTCCGCCGCATCCCCCAGCGCCCTGACACGTTCTCGACGCTGTCCCTCCACGTCCTGCGCCAGCTCCAAGTTTCGCCGCTCCAGAATCCGCCGAGCGGACACTTCGCTCTCGATCTGTGCCTTGGCTTGATGTAGCTCGCGTTCCAGCGAATCTGCCCTCTCGCGCTCGGGTTGAGCAGCGAGCTCGGCCGTTTGGACGTCCTGCTTCAATCGATGGATCTCTTCCTGAAGTGCCGTTCGTTGCTCCTGCGCGGTGAGTTCCAAATGGGCTTTTGCTTCTTCCGCATTTTGAAGTTGTTCCGAGAGCTCTTGGAAAGCCATCTCGTCCGCTTCTGTAACTACGATGGAGTGAGCGATGCTATCGAAGCCAAGATCGGAAAAAAAGACATACGCTTCCTTCGAGACGCTGATAATCGAGAAGCAGAAAGCACTGCAACGCCACGTGAGAAGACCATCATAGAAGAATAGATAGATAACCTACGCGAACGTTCCGCTATGCGGTCAAAGCCCGGTTCGAGGTTGTCCATTTTTTGTACGAGCTTTTCAAGCGCAAAACGTGTCTCTTGCACAGAGTCGAGAATCGCTGGATCTGAACTTGATCGGGCATATTCCTCCAGGTCATGCACCACGCGCAGAAAAGCTGTCCCAAGGTGGTTTTGATCCCCTTCCTTTGTTCAAACGTACACCAAACGCAATGAGACTCACCATCCACGTCTTCTCTCTCGAGCGAGTACGCCGAATCCTTGCCTCCAGAAGGTGAAAAGTCGATGGTGGGTACGGGATCGTCCATACCCCGAGTGTCAAACGGTAGTTGTCCATGTACGTCGCCACGGTATACCTGACGACGTTTTCTCTCGTTTGCACTGCGACCCTTCGTCATCTCACACCGAAACGAACAGAATGGGATTACTCACGAGAGTTTTGCCATGACCTCCAGAATGGATTGCGCTCGTTGATAAAAGAATCGTGCTGTATAGCGATTAGTGGCAGGGGGGACAGATCCCGCTCCAGACCCTCACCAAACTCCTTTCGGCGTGCAATCTCGATAACCGTGGCACCATAAGAGTACAGCATACTATGCAGACGTTGTATGTGTGAGAAATTAGTCTTCGATCGAAATTTGGTTTGCAATTGAGACAGCATGATGGGCAGTTGAACAAGGTCCACATTCAGAGTACTGATACGACGTAACGCCCCTACGCATTGTTCGGTATAGTTGTTCTGAACGCAATCGTTAGCCCGGGTTGCCGATTTACGTCAAAAGGCCGCTTCGACGTACTTTGGTACACGACATCACCTCCACCTCATGCCTGAGAACGCCATCAAGCTGCTTGAGCTCTGCCAAGGAGGGTGAGAGCGTGCTCAATAGGTCATCTCGCCACGTTACCTTGCATGAGCGCGTCGTGGTTCGTTGCAGGACTCTCCAGCGCAGCTGCGATTTCAGAGGCCTTGTCGAGGGCATCGTGAAACCTTCTCCCTGAAGCCTCTGCATCTTCAATGATCCTAGCAAAATATCAACGACGCTTGACCGCGAACCTTGATCTAACCTCACTTTACGTTGGCCACTGTCGACCGAACCACCTCTGCACCCGCCGTCAACCTCCGCACCGCCTTTTCAGACTCGGAAAATTGAGTTCGTAGATCATCTAAGCATGGAATGAGACTTGTCATATTGTCGTCCCTCGCCGAGACATCCACTCACTATGGATCCGTGAACACCCATCTGCCACTAGTTTCATTCGATCCCTGGCCACGTACGTTCCCAACATCCGAGGTTTCTCACCTCCCTCAATCGCCTTACGCATGGTCGGGGACAAAAACTCGACATGCACCTCCACCCGGTTGATGATATCCAGGTCGGCGTCGACAAAGGTAAGCAAGGAAGCCTGGCGCGCAAGGTCCCGTGAGGCTGTGATGGCGATCCCATCAAATACATCCGTGATGTCGAGCGTGTTGAGATCGAGGCTACTACATGCGATACGAATGGCTTCGTGTTGACGATGGAGCGTTGCGAGGGTATGGGTGACGTAGTCGAGGTAGACGTGTGCGTTGCGGAGATACTGGGCCGCGAGGTGGGAAGGTTTGTACGGCGGCGTTGCGGAGAGAACTTCTGTTCGAGCGTCACAGGTAAACGGGGATGGGAACCAGTAAAAGGTGAATGACAACGTACCCTCTATGGGAAGTTGCAATGGTGGTTCGACGCGGAGCTCCCTGAGCACTTCCGGAAATTCAATATCGAGATAGTGTTTATTGAATACATAAATAGTCTGTCCACATCCCGTGAGTACAGAACGGAAGCATAGTTGAAGCGACACGCACCTGGTCTTGAGCACCGACGAGTTCACGCACGTTATCCGTTCGTAGGCGCGTCCCGTCCGAGAGATACGCTAGAATAGCATCTTGATCTACACCAATCTCTTGATGGAGAAAATGCTCGAGACTGCCTCTCCTGCGATTGACGAGTCAAACCGGTCGCTCAGAGTCAACATTCAGTCCCACCTCTCGATGTCCCGCAAGGTAGCGTTGACCTAGGGATTTTGTTCAACGAGCGCTATTGTTCAGTGAGCAACAGAACTCACTTGAAAAGACTCGCCGTCCTCCGCACGACATATCTGTATCATGGTAGGTTGCGAGTAAGGTCAAGAACAGGAAGAGAAGACAAGTCGCCAATGGGTAGCCCGAGAAACGCGACGTAAGAATCCAGAAATAGGTATATAGCCCCTAACTGGTAGTTTGACTGGAAACTCTTCAAGATACCATTGGCACACAGCTGCGCCTTGCGGTTTATGTTGATGCACAGAGCAGTTCGAAAGAGGACGCACTGCACCAAGTCCGCAAGTCAAAGATTGTCCAACCAAGATACAGGTAAGCATACAAGAAATGGGTATACTACCCGAGCTAGCATACAACAACGTCCAACGAACGAAAATGATAGTAGCATAAACATATGATAATTAAACTTAATCGACGCATCGCAGATCTGCAGTTTGACACAGTGTCTCCCCCTCGCTTACTGGTTCATCCGATTCTTGCTCATCGTCATCGTCATCGTCACCCGCCTCGAACGAAACACACCAGAAGACGTTTCCCGTCGGTCCCCGGTCGTTCTCCTCTGAAAACGTCTTGTTACGTTCAGAGCAGACAAATTTGACCGGGTGTTTATCCCAGTACCTAACCAGATCGAAACAGATGCCACCCGGAAGGCGCAACGACAACGTCGGGCTGAACTCCAGGTAACCGTAACAAAAGTCGGTCGTCACGAGATCCTGAGTGCCATCAGTTGCCTGTTCATCCAAGCACCCGCCACCGTTGAAATGCAGCACAGACCTGTGGTCCCAGAACGACCTCTTGGCGATGTTGTGCACTTGCAAAGAATGACCTGCGTTCGCCAGCCGTCCGAAAGTCCATGTCGCGCTTGGCCCCTTTCCACAGCAAGTGTGCTTTTCCAAGAGACCATTTGAACGTGTTGTTGACGTTGTCTCGCAAAGACGATATGGTGGAGCCACGCGATGTATCGGAACTCGAGGACCACGAGGTAGAGAAGGATGTACGGGAGAAAGAAGGGGGCGTTACGTCGCAGGACCGAGGTTGGTGGACGGAGCATGTCGAGGACATCCAGAGTTGAGAAGTGTCGTCGGATACAGAAGCAGGTGGAGGGAATGGGGGAATGTCGGACGGGGGTAGCCCGTCTAGCTTGTAGATCCGTTCGTGCGCAAAGTGAGGCATCGTTGCAATCAAGGGTGAAAGCGCCCATGGCTTTGAAGAAGTGAGGTCATGTTCCAGTGTGGGATCAATAAAACTGTTCTCATGAACACCATTCGGCCGAATGAATTTGGTATCACATCGTAGGACGAAGATACGCACTGCATGAATTTAAGAGCTGCGCTTGAGCCCCAAGGGAGCTTCAACCTCTTCTCGAAGATGTTGCCAAATAGAATATCATCTGCTGAATGATGTTGCAAGAACAGGCCTATACAAACACATGCATCAGGCGAAGCAAGATGGGACGGGGCAGTGATTCCAGCACATACCTTGAACCTGAATGCTCCAAGTGATGCCTTTTCTATCCTCTCTATCGAAATATTCACTCGTCAACCGCCTCCCCTTTGGATCAACGAAATTCTTGACATAGATCGCAATCTTGCCCTCGAAATGTTTAGAGACGATCGGGAACGCCCGTCCTGTATTGACGATGTCCGTGATAGGTACTAGATCGTCGGCAGTCGGACCAGCGAGGACACGCAAGCGAGGCATGGCACAGCGACGGTCGTGGGATCGCAATGCAAGACGAACACCACTGCCGACGTTTCTGGGGTTCGTATGAGCGTCAGTGACTGGTTTGATAGCGATAATCAAAGTCGACGTTTCAGAGAGATAGAGATAAGCAAAATCAGGGTGATCGACGGGACCCGCTCGTCGATTTCAAGGGGCTGCGACGCAGAATTGACCGCCCGTATTATTACTACCCTTTTTGGCATGGCATGTCTCACCATTTACTAAATCGATGGTCAGACCACATCCTGGGTATCAAAGAAACACATGCATTTGTAGACTACACAGTGGCGAATTTGTTAGAGCAATAAACACACGAGCCCAAGGAGAGAGCAAACGAAGCTGAATAACAGCTTGAAGCACCAGAAAAATCATGGCGCGGCAAAGTATCAACTCCCACACAGCGCCCCTGCGACCAGACCCACCACCACAAGCCAACTCGTGCTTGGCACGCCAGCATTCATCCACGCCAAGCTCGTATTTACTACTTGTGCATTTTTGGCGTACGACGAACCACAGACCTTGTCCAGCGTGTCCGCAGCGGTGTTGTATGTCTGCCTAAGACCCTCGAGACTCGTCCCGTTGGTATTATCCAATGCCGACGCATACAACGCCATCAGTCCCGACGTACACAGGTTGCAAGCACTCGTCGTGATCTTCGGTCCGAGTGGTAGGGCGAGTGGTAACTGGTAGAACCAATAACTTGACGGATCGGAATTTGCGACAGCTTCCACATAGCAGTACGAGTCCGTCGCTGGATCCACTTGACAGGCGGCGTTTCGCATCAGGTCGTACGCGTGTAACGCTGTAGTTCACCAAAACACAACAAGTAGCTCGTCAGGACCTTGAATGGAGTTTGGGATCGATGTGGTAATCACCATTTAGAGCATCCACGGCGGTCTCTACTTGGTTCCCAAGGTCCGTTTGGCACGACGATTGTAGCGACGATGCAAACCAAGACATGTTGGCGTCGCACTGCGCTTGCGAAATATCTGTGTTGCAGGTCCCCCATACATCCGTGTTCATCAAATCAATGTCATCCTGAGCCTGTTTGGTAAACACATCATGGGGTTATTCATGTACTAGAGACGATGCGAAAATGAGACATTACCATCTCAAATGTATGCGACGTGGTGATCAATAGGGAAAATGGTCGACAGGCGCGGAATGCATCCGTTTGCGTCATATTCAAGAAGAAGTTGTAACAGGAATTGGTAGAGAAATTAGCGGAGAGTGTCGTATCAAAGGGCTGAGGAAATGGTGTGGGTAAGACTGGATTCGCCGGGACCGTTGGGGCGGGCGTCGTCGTATCGCGTGCTGCAAGACGACTTGGCACGGATTTCTTGATCATAAGGTTGCTCGCAGTCCTGTGTGGCTCGTGAAGTGACCAATCTGCCACCTTTGTCCAAGTAGTCCATTCGTGATCGCCATCCGTTGAAAGTAGGTCAAAGAAAGCAGGGTGTACACTAAAACGGGTGTATGCAGCGAGGAACACAAGAGCCAGAGGAACGAGGATGATAGTCCATCGAATTGAGTGGTGAATCCTTTCTTTTAACAGTGGAACGCGGGTATCTTGCATAGGACGGTGTCCTGTTTGGACCTTGTCCAAAGAGTGGGTATCCAATTCTGGTTCATGCCGTGTAGGAGGAAGTGGGGAGGGAGGAGGGGTAAACATGTCCGTGAAGAAAGAGACCTCGAAAGGAGCGTGCTGAAAAATGAGCGCAAAATTATAAGTGAGTGTATCGTAGACACCAAAGCCTTTGTCCAGAGCTCGACGGCGTATAAATTTTTTTAATTTTGGGGTGACTGCCAGCACTGACCGGTGACAGGCGTATGTTCAATCCTACACCTAGTAGACGTGGGTTAGTAGAAACAAATGGGTGTGAGGTGCAAAGTTCCAACCTGGCTTTTAGGATCCCAGCGCGGTGGGGGTTTACATCAAGAGTGTTCTTCCAACGGCCGCTTACCCTGGCCCTGGGCACATTCCCATTGGCGTGGTCATATGAATGAGGTGATGCTGTTCGGTGCCTTATCGGAAAGTAGCCGATCGGCAATGTGCGCGACATGTGCTCGTCTTTGACGTCCCGAGACGGCTCGCTCGAGCCTGTTTGGAGGTCAGTGGCTCTACGTGAGCTTTGGTCAGAACACAAGAAACTGACGACTCGCACTGACGGACACATTCAACAAGTTAATGATGTTGACTGTCCACGACTTCAAGGTGTTGTGCCGAATATAGACTAGTGCTTTTACCCCCAAGCCACCATTTTACGTAATGGCAAACTACTCGGACAGCCGTGGCCCATCATGATGGCTGTACATATCGGATTTTGCAAAACTACCATCTCCACAAACGGGGCTCCTGGGGTCAGTAACTAGGCCCTGCATGGTCTTTCCTGCTATCCTACGGTTGGAAGGACATTCAAGGAACATTGGAACACTCAACGATGCCTGACAGCACTACTGTAAGTGCGTTCACATCGGATGCTACACAATTGAGCCAACAAACGCTGGCATTCCACGCCGCTACGGCAAGCTTACCACGACACTGCCGTGCGCTGCTTCCGGAGGCCGCTAAACGGGATTGCATATCCTTCCTCAGGGGCTTCTTGAAGTTCTTCGGACGGCGTCATCTCGCCGTAACGTTGAGCGGATGAGTCAGCTCACTGAGGTCAGTGAGTAAGCCTTAAAGTCAGCCGCATCAGCAATGGCTGCAGACGGGCGTTTAAACGTTATCAATTGACGACTCTGCCAGCCATGCCAGGTCTGCCGCATCAGAGGACACGCAGCAACAAAAATACTGTTGTTGTCATGTCGATAAGTTTCATGTTTACACAGCGCATCTACCCCACTCTGCTTACCAGACTAATCTAGACCATCTAAACCAAACTTTATATTCTTATTAATAGGATTTAAAAGCGCAACAGATTGTGATCATTGATGCGACAGATTAAAATAGTAGGCAAATTTAGTCGCTGGTATGTACCTCTTTGCCTTTTTCAAATATCCTATGCAGGAAGGCGAGCGAGGCGAACATCACGAACGTTTCCAGTATGTTTTCTAATCTAGTGTTTCATTATCTCAAGATCTAGAATACTGAGCCACCACCTGTATCACGAAAATGTCATTATCAACACAATCTTATGGAACACAAAGTCCGAGAGGTTTTACAACAATATTT